>BQNB010002779.1:788-121150 GCA_026074375.1 Tanacetum coccineum
ACAAAAATAGGAACATCTACCTAGGGGCGGCCCCCTGATATGTAGAACGACCCCCAAATATATCTGGGACCGCCAGGACCGCCCCTAGTGGACGTTGCTCCTTCTTGCCTATAAATATTGCACTATTCCCTAGCAGATCTCATACCTCTTTGCACATAGTTTTTAGATTTCTTTCTCTCTCTAAAACCTCCTACCTGCTTAATCTTGTTTTTAAGTGATCCAATCCTCTCCTCCTCCTTCTTCTATCAAGTGCAAGAGAAGAACACTCGTATTCGCCAAGAAATGAAGTGTTATAGATTAGTGATCTTCTTCTATCTTCTTCTAAGATTCAACCTCTATATTTTTATTCTTGTGTAGTTGTGTAGATCCGGATAGTATATAAATCTGGAAGTGTTGAATGTGTGTCTGTTAGTATTTTAGGCCTTAAAATACATTAGTGAGGGTGTAGATTGGTTCTAGCTAATTAGGACTCGAGATTTAGCTTAGTGTCAAAAATGGAGATAAACGACGTGTAAAGGTTTTCTCTGCCTAAAGTGAGCTTGTTGACATAGTGAAATCTCGAGTCAGATACTTGAGGAATGGAGTAATGTAAAGAAGAGCTTCGTATCTGAACCACTATAATTCTCGGTGTTGTGGTTTGATTATTCTATATCTTATCTCTTTACCTTTATTCTTTATCTCGTTGTTTATATTTATATAGTGATTGTATTGTTTGTAGTTAGATACATTGGTTGTTAGTATTGTTGATTGATATTACATATACTCGAATCAAAAACATTTATAACCAAAGTTTTAAAACACCAATTAACCGGTAAACTATTCAACCCTCCTTCTAGTTTTCACAATTGGTATCAGAAGCCGAGGTCACATAAGATTTTTAAAATATATCGTATTTTAAAGCTTGGATCGATCTATGGATTCTGACAAATATCTAGAAGGGCAGTCTATGTATAGACCGCCACTTTTCGTAAGCGATAGTTTTATTTATTAGAAAATTAGATTCGAAACATATGTGAAATCAAAAGATCTTGATCTTTGGCATGTTATTACTGACGGTGATTTTCTACCTATTCAAAACAAATTCGAAAACAAAATTAGATGAGGTTGTACCTTTTGAAAAATAAAACGATGATCTTAAAAAGAGACTTGCAAAAAATAACGAAGCTAAAATGGTTATATACAACGCTTTGTGATTTCGTTTGATGAGAACGAATCGAGTTATAGTATATAAGTATTACCCGTTCGATATAAAAATTACTTTTGGAAAAGTAATATTCAATCTACCGGGTAATATTCAATCTATCGGGTGTCGTAATCGCGAAGAGAGATGAATTTGAAATTCATATTAATGTTCTAATTTGATGCTTGGTTATCTTTTAATTTTTGTTTTTGATTTTAAACTAAGTATATAATAATAATAAACTAGGTTATAACAATAAGCAAAGAAATTATACAAAGAGATATATATAAAAGGATATCCTTGCTAAGTGAAGTGTTTAGATCCTTAAGTATGAATTTAAAGTTAAGTCTTTATCGATGAATCAGTATCTTTCAAATAAATTATCTTCTCACAACGTTGGTTTTTATTGAAAACAATTTTTGTCAAGATATCGATTACTAAATTAATGCCTAATTATTCTTACGGCTTTTGCCCGCTCGAACAACCAAAACACTAATCTAAGTAATCCAAAAATCACTAATCAATATATTCACTTTTATAATCACACTTAATTCACTAAACAATTAATCACTTAACAAGCATAAAAGAAAACTACTCACTAAGCATATTAATCAACAAATAAGCAAAGATAATCATTATAAGCTAAATATTAATCTACACTAATTAATATTAAAAAGAGAAAGAAGATAGACCAAAATGCCAAGACTAAGAATTGAAGAAGCTGAGAGACAAAGAAATGCAGAATCCCATAGAGACGGATGTAGCTACAAGGCCTTCTTAAACTGCAACCCGGCTGAATTTCATGGAGATAGCGACCCGGTAATTGTCACTAACTGGTTAAAGGAGATAGAAGACATCTTTGAAATTAGTGAATGCTCAACTCGACAAAGGGTGAAGTATGCATCCCATTTGCTGAAAGGAGAGGCACGACATTGGTGGGATATGATCAAGATAGCTCGTGGTGATGATGTTGCAAGTGTTATGACATGGGAGGAGTTCGAAGATTTGGTCATGGAAAATTATTGTCCCCAAGGATTGATGGATAAGCTTGAGGAGGAATTCTTAAAACTACAACAGAATGATATGACAGTTCCGAAATACACGGCAAAGTTTAATGAAAAAGCAAGATTTGCGAAATACCAAGTAGCTACTGAGGAAAGAAAAATCAAACGATACATATGGGGTTTAAGATCCGGAATCAGGGGTCCAGTTCAACAAGCACGACCCTCAACCTTTCAAGAAGCTGTGGAACTTGCCTTGATGGTTGAAAAGGAGAACAATCGTCAACTAGAAGAAGGAGGAGACAACAAAAGAAAGAGAGAGAATCGTGATGACGACATGAAAAAGATCAAAATCAGTGGTGAGAAAACGGAGAATGCAAGCGAGTATAAACCATGTACGATATGCAAAAAGACACACAAAGGGAAATGTTGGCATGAGGATTGTCGAAATTGTGGGAAACCGGGTCATGCAACAAAGGACTGTAAAGCCGATTGGGTTTGTTTTAGATGTAAGAAACCTGGACATAAGATTGCTGACTGTCCTGAAAGGAACCCCCATGATACTCAACCACAGAAGACCATGGGAAGAGTTTTTCAATTGACTGCTAAGAATGCTTGAGACACTCGGTATTAGCAAGAAGATATAAGTAGGACTTTTTACTATTTCGCATTTTGATGTTTTAAACTCGTTAGGTTTCGTTTTGTTTCGTGAAAACTTGTCTTCTATGTTGTTTGCAAGAGTACTATCGTTACATTTGAATTTCTAATAAGGCATAATAGTTTTAAACGAACATGTCGTTATCGCAAGGTATCCATGTTTAGATATCTAGGGTAAATTTCGTGGACGAATTTTTTTAAGGGAGGGAGAATTGTAATACCCATAATTTTTATTAAGTACATGTTAGTAGTATATTATGTTAATTATGTAGACTAGTTACAACTTTAATTAATTTAAAAGGGTTGTAGTTGTACTATCAAAATGTTAATGGGATAAGAGTGTCATGTGTTTGAAGTTAAAGAAATTAACGTGTAGATATTAGTCATTTGGATGTGGTTACTGGACTCCCGAATAGGTCGGGATTCTTACGACATCTTCTCCCAAATTAGTTTTTTTAAACATATCTCTCAAGTTAACCTATAAAATTAATAGACGAACATAAGAAAACACACATGAAAAAAAAACCTAGACGCAAGATTCCAGCCGTTCGTAGAGAAATTTTGGAGGAGTAGCTTTCGAATTTCTGGTTCAAGTTTCAACTGTCAAGGTAACATCCTCATTAGATTTAAATTAACTGAAATAATAATAGTAGGTTACACATAGACGATTAATTAACGTAGATAAAATAGGTTGAATCAATGCTACATGTAAATGTTATCAATTGTTAATTTAATGTTGTTTTTGAGCCTTTACTTCGACTGGGAAACAAACTCATATATATTAGACTAATATTAAGTGGTATCTTTACCATTATGTGCACATGGTTAGTATTATATTAGAAACGGACATGCATACATGAATATAGGTTTAAGGTTGTCATTGATGATAGACTATAAATTTAGCATGCATAAACCAATAAAATGAAATAAAAAAGAAGGAAGCATGGTCCTGAGATTTAGTTGCTTACTACATTATATATGATCTTAGTTGTTTAAGTATACAATGATCACCACACTTGTTCCTCTCTATTACTATGGGCTTGCGAACCAAAATTTCACTTAGCCATTTCAGTGTTACAGTGGCTGAACTTATCGGTTTACTGAATAAGCATCGTGTGTAGGGCGGCGTAAATGAATAACTGTGGTGGGTAATACTCGAATGAAAATAAAGAAGAGAATAGACAAGATGTTGCTTTACTGCTCTTAACTTAGAGGAAATAGTGCAATTGGATGAATTGTTTTTAATTGGTATAAAATGAGGGGTACTAATAGTTTAAAAATGACTTGAGTTTAAAGGTTCATGGCAGAACAATACGAGTATATACTTAGCGACTTTGTATGATTATTCGATTCGTATCTCGTGAATAAATATATGTTGGTAACTGCATGGCCAATATCCTATTTGAGTATGAGCTTCATGTGTGAATCAGATTAGCAAAACATTGTTAGCTTTTAATAGTATACTGAACCAAACAAGCACGACTCTTTTATAATAAAAGAATATAAAATGTATCAAACTTGTATAAAAATCTTAGTGATATTTTATTGTAATTGTAGGAGAACTTGTTTAAACAAGTGAACTTCCATCCGAGCAATTATCAGGTGAGTTTTCATGTGCTTTTAAATTGGGTTGCACTTTTTATAAAAAAAAGATACTATCATGCAAACTTGTTTGAATGATCATTATTTGCTACGTGTTCAACTGTTTTATAATATGTGAAAGTGGTGAAGATTGTTATAATTATATGTTGAATTGTAAATAGTGAATTGTGTACTATGGAATACGAATTGTTGGAACCGTTGAACCGAACGGAAATATAAATTGTTGGAACCGTTGAACCGAACGGGAATATGAATTGTTGGAACCGTTGAACCGAACGGAAATATAAATTGTTGGAACCGTTGAACCGAACGGAAATATAAATTGTTGGAACCGTTGAACCGAACGGAAATATAAATTGTTGAAACCGGTGAACCGAACGGAAATGTGAATAGTTGGTATACATCGTATCGAAATATAAGTGACTTATTGGTTTATATAAGTTTGTTGGTATGTGGAATCGAATAAGCATATGGTATAAATGAATAGCACTTATATGACTTTGAACAAACTGCATGATCATTTTTACAAGTTCGTTATTATTGGAAAAGTGTTTGGATTGTATATTTGTTTTTGTATGTGAAAACCATGAATTCTCACTAGGCCTTTGGCTGACCCAAAACTCTTTTAAAATTTTTGCAACCTAGATAAGCTGTTTTAGGAATCAAGAGATTAGTCGGGCTTGACTAAGAGTAGACGCTTCCGCTGAAACAAGGTAAATTAGAAGGTATATTTGAGGGTTTAACGCTCCAAAATAGCGGGGCGTTACAACGCGGCTCACCAGAACTTTCCTATTTACCAAATGGACGTCAAAACAACATTCCTGAATGGTCTACTGAAAGAGGAAGTTTTTGTTCGTCAGTCGGATGGATTTGTAGATCCAGACTTTCCTAATCATGTATATTGTCTTAAGAAAGCTTTGTACGGTCTCAAACAAGTCCCTAGAGCCTGGTATGACAAGATTCCCTCATTTATAATCAAACACCATTTCATAAAAGGTATTGTCGATCCAACATTGTTTACAAGAAGACACGGGGATGACATTTTATTAGTTCAAATCTATGTTGATAACATCATTTTTTGGTCAACAAAACCAGTTTTTTTCAACAAGATTTGCAAAACTAATGAAAGATAATTTTGAAATGTCAATGATCGGTGAAATGAAGTTCTTTCTCGGACTTCAAGTTCATCAGTTACCCCGAAGAATCTTTATATATCAATCACAATATACTATGGATCTTCTTAAGAATCATGGGATGGAAAAATGTGATGACATTAGTACACCAATGGCTACTACCAAACTAGATGCAGATTTACAGGTTACCCAGGATGATCAAAATAAATATCATAGTATGATTGGGGGACATATGTATCTCACTGCTAGTCAACCAGACATTGCCTTTGCAACATTTATATGTGCGTGTTATCAGGCACGCCCAACTGAAAAACATCTCAAAGAGGTTAAAAGGATCTTTCGATATCTAAGACAAACCATTAACATAGGTCTTTGGTACTCAAAGGATTTTAGGTTTGAGGTAATTGCATATTCAGATGCAGACCTTGCAGGGTGTAATGATGATTGCAAAAGCACATCTGGAGGCATTCAATTTCTGGGAGACAAGCTTGTCAATTGGTCGTCAAAAAAGCAAGATTGTACAACAATGTCAACTGCGGAAGCTGCGTAGGTATCATTGTCTGCATGTTGTGCTTAAGTCATTTGGATAAGGACGCAACTGATAGATTATGGATTTCGATACAACAAGATTCCAATATATTGTGACTCACAGAGTGCAATTCCCATCTCTTGCTACTGAACCAAACTCTCCAGTCTTGAATGAAAATGTCGATGAATTCGTTCAAGAAGACGTTGCAGATTTTGATGGAAATGTGTTCTATAATGCACATCTAACTCCTGTATTCAAAGAAGCTAAGTCATCTTCAACATATCAGGATCCATCAAATATGCGTGAGTTTTATCAAAAACATCGCTCAAGTGATAAGTGGACTAAGAATCATCCAATTGAACAAGTGATTGGTGATCCCTCAAAACCTGTAATGACAAGAAATCAACTTCAAACTGATGCAGAAGTTTGTATGTACGCATTAATAGTGAGTACAATTGAACTGAAAAATATCAAGGAAGCTATGCTTGATGCCAGCTAGACTGAATCCATGTAAGATGAGCTTAACCAGTTCAAACGCCTTGATGTTTGGGACCTTGTCGAACGTCCTATTGGCAAAAACATAATTGCAATCAAATGGATTGGAAAAACAAGACTGATGCTGAAAATACGGTTATTCGGAACAAGTCTCGTTTATTTGCTAAAGAATATCGTCAAGAGGAAGGAATTGATTTTGAGGAGTCTTTTGCACCAGTTGCAAGACTTGAAGTTGTCATAATTTTTGTGGCATACGCGGCTCACAAGAACTTTCCTATTTACCAAATGGACGTCAAAACAACATTCCTGCATGGTCCACTGAAAGAGGAAGTTTTTGTTCGTCAGCCGAATGGATTTTTCGATCCAAACTTTCCTAATCACGTATATCGTCTTAAAAAAGCTCTGTATGGTCTCAAACAAGCCCCTAGAGCCTGGTATGACTAGCTTTCCTTATTTCTAATCGAACACCATTTCACAAAAGGTATTGTCGATCCGACATTGTTTACAAGAAGACACGGGGATGACATTTTATTAGTTCAAATCTATGTCGATGACATCATTTTTGGGTCAACAAAACTATTTTTTTCAAAAAGATTTGCAAAACTAATGAAAGATAATTTTGAAATGTTAATGATCGGTGAAATGAAGTTCTTTCTCGGACTCCAGGTTCATTAGTCACCCCGAGGATTCTTTATATGTCAATCACAATATACTATGGATCTTCTTAAGAAACATAGGATGGAAAAATGTAATACCATTAGCACACTAATGGCAACTGTCAAACTAGATGCAGATTTACAGGGTACCCAAGTTGATCAAACTAAATATCGTAGTATGATTAGGGGACTTATGTATCTCATTGCTAGTCGACCATACATTGCCTTTGCGACATTTGTATGTGCATGTTATTAGGCACGTCAATTTGAAAAACACCTCAAAGAGGTTAAAAGGATATTTCAATATCTAAGATAAACCATTAACATAGGTCTATTGTACTCGAAGAATTCTGGGTTTGGGCTAATTGCATATTCAGATGCAAACCTTGCAGGGTGTAATGATGATTCCAAAAGCACATCTGGAGGCATTCGATTTCTAGGAGATAAGCTAGTCAGTTGGTCGTCGAAAAAGCAAGATTGTACAACACTGTCAACTGCGGAAGCTGAGTACGTATTATTGTCTGCATGTTGTGCTCAAGTCATTTGGATGAGGACGCAACTGCTATATTATGGATTTCAATACAACAAGATTCCAATATACTATGACTCACAAAGTGCAATTGCCATCTCTTTCAATCCGGTACAACATTCACGTACAAAACACATTAACATCCGATATCACTTTATCAAGGAGCATGTTGAAAAAGGTACCATTAAACTTTATTTTGTCGGGACGGAATACCAACTTGCTGATCTTTTTATAAAAGCCCTTCCAAAAGAAAGGTTTGAGTATTTAGTTCATAGAATTCGTATGCGATGTATGACTCCAACTGAGTTGGAACGTCTGGCAAAGTTATCTTCTTAAATGAAAGATCATACATAAAAAAATTGTAAATATTTTTAAAAACAAAATACAAAATTGAAAATTTTCAAAAACAAAGTACAAAATTAAAAATTTCAAAAACAAGAAAAAATATTTTTTTACATTTAAAAAAAATTGAAAATCAAATAAAAATTTGAAAAATACAAAAACACAAAAATATAACTTAAAGATACAAACACATATATTCTCCGTTTTATCAGTTGCATGATATTGTATTTCTCAAAAAGTGATTCTTTAAATGCAAAATCAATGTATCATGAACTGAGAGTGAGTAAATCATTCATAAAATGATCTTTCACTGCTAAAATATGTTGTTTGTAATCAAAATCAATTCACAAACAAATGATTTCTTCAAAAACATCTTTCAAAAACCATCAAGTTTGAAAAATTCAAGTGTGCAAAATAGCAAGAAATAACAATCTCTTGAATAAGTTCTTTAATTAAAAATTTATTCAAAGGGGAGTTATGAAATTCTTGATTTTCAAAAATCTTCTCAAGAATGGTCAAAACTGCAAAATTAACTATCTTTCGATAAGTTCTTTTATTAGATATCTTATTGAGGGGGAGTTATACATTTTTTCAGTCAAATCATCATCAGAAAATAAAATTGTGTTCTCAAAAAGCCAAAATAACTTCGTTTTGAACAAATTATTTAAGAAAGAAATTTCAAAACTGGATAACTATTCAAGGGGGAGTTATAAATTTTTTTTAGTCAAAAGCGGGAACTTAACAGCAAAATAATTCAAAAAGTTTGATGTGAAAAGTTGTCTAACTCCAAGGGGGAGTTATGAAATTGTTTTTGGATTACAAAAGCTTACGAAAGCAACTACAAGGGCTAAAAGTGTAAAAGTGCAAAAGGGTAACTTTCATATGGGTGATTAATGATTACGAAAGAAACATCAGGGTGTTAAAATGACAAGTTAGCAAAGTTAAGTTTCGTATGGATTAAAAGAGCTTACGTAAGTAACTTGAGGGACTAAAAATACCAAAATTGGAAAGTCATTTTCAGAAGTATAAATGCAACAGTTTCATACGCAACCTTATAACTTTCGTAAATTAATCAAATGAGTTTCTCGTAAAATCTCTGACTTTCGTAACAAAAGAAACACAATCCATAATCGTTTGTGATTAATCGGATAAAAAACGTAATAAATTGCACCTAGTTGCTTTAGTTTGTGATAAATTTGGCCTTTATTAATTGGTCCAATACGTTTTCTTATAGATCTTAGGGTTTTGTAAATTGAAAATGATGAAACATAAAATGTGATTGAGGGGCAAAACGTTAATATAATGTCTTGGTGATATGATTAGAAATAGATTGAGCCTGAAAATAACATTTGTAGACTAAGATCAGTAGATTTACGTAACGTTGATAGTTTCGTAACATTGAAAATTGCTTTTAACAAAAAATCAAGCTTAAACTGTTAATATAGATGATAAATAAGCTGAAAATAAGTCAAAAATATTAAGCTTATCATTTTTCAAGAAGATAATTGATAAATCAAATATTTAATACTTTTTAGTGTCAATTTTCCCCTAAAATACTTGCAATTGTCTTATAAATACTTGAATTCGATACTTTTACGTTTATTTTGTTATTTTTAGGTAAAATGCAAGTAAATGTGACTAGAAACGAATGGAAATAGGACGTACAATGATAAAATAGCTGATTCTTACGAGGCTTTATGACGTAACTTCTATGATAGTGTTACGCCGTAATATATTCAAGTCAAGACACGTCACCCAGCAAGATTACAGCATAACCACACGTAAGGTTTATGTCGTAACATTAATAATTATGGATTGGATGATCATCATCAGCATACAAGCATAACGTGGACACTTGATTATGCCGTAATATGATTTATGCCTGCAAGATGGAAAGTGCATGTCAATAGTTTACGGCGTAAACCTCTATAAGGTTACGCCGTAACATATTCAAAATCTATAAATAGAGGCCTCATTCAGCCACTTTAACATCAACCAAATCTACCACAGATCTAAGGGAGTGATCAGGCCTTCCATAGCTCGAATAATTCCACACAAGTCCAGTAGATCACACTTTATCTTACATTTGTATTTATCGAATCATAAACGCTTCTGTCAGATATAGAATGTTTCCATCCATGATTATCTTTAATTCTTGCTGTGTTATGTTTCTATGACGCTAAGCACTTCAAGTGTTGCTCCTAGGTCATAATCTACATCGTTCTAAATTTTGGTTTCCATTAGATCATGGTTTCATTGATATCCTTTGACTATCGTGAGTAACCCTAGGTTTAGGTAGTATTACGAGTGTGTTTAGATCCTGTTAATCCATTATAAGATGCCAATTGACCATGGGATTAAAGCAGTAGTGTTATAGGTAGGTTTACAACCTACCCCATGAAGGGAAATAACCCAGTTACGCTCTATCACTTAATATACTTAAAAAAAGCACATGAACACTTTCACTAGGTTAATAATCTGTATAGGTTACAGACATTCTAAGATAGTTAGAGATTAAATCACATCATGACCTAGTTGCCACCCATCGTGACTTTGGAGGATTCAGATCGCAGGAATTATATGGCAGTATAGTCAGTCACTTTAAGAAACCACTAATGAAACCATGATTTAACATTGCACAGGAAACATATTATAACGCGGTAGAAATTAAAATGCTATGGCCAGCGCCTTTCCTTCCTGATTACTTCTAACTCTATTACTTTTCGCATTTTTACTTTCCTGTTATTTTCAAAATAAATCTCAAACCATTTTCAAAACATGACAATTCAAATTAAAACAAATTGACACTTAGCTCTTGGGATGACCTTAGATTTACCATCTCTACACTACTCACGACCGGGTTCTCTACCCGTTAGTGCGTTTGTCAGGTAAATCGAGTTTAATAAATTTAAAACATGAATAAATATATTTTAAAAGAAAATACCATCAAGTTTTGCGCCGCTTCCAGAGAGCTAAAAATTATATTAATTTATTTCTTAATATTTCTATTTCACATCTCTAACGTTCATAAATTCCTAACAGGAACTCTGGCGAGTAGACATCAATACTACTAACCATGGAACAAACTTAGCATTGTCACGAGAAAACCAGCACATATGTGGTTAAACCCGACTACGGGGCAATGTCAACTTTGAGATAAAGAGCCGCAATTCATGCGAGAATTGAGAGAAGACGCCTTCTTCGAAAATAAGAATGAGGATCCCAAGATCAGTCCGATTCGAGAGTCCTCAACATTGTATAGTTTTGTTTCAATATTCCCAGAATATGACCAGACGCAGTATTGCGTATGTGTGTTCCCTGTTTTACTAATATTGGAGCAGCTAAAAAGATAGGTGGATAGACTGCCCTCCAAGAGTTGTCAACACTTGGGACCTCCTTAAAAAGGCCTTTATACAAAGGTAATGTCCACCATCAAAGACTGCTAACTGACTTGAAGACATCCACAACTTCAAGAAAGAAAGCGACGAATCATTATACCAAGCTTGGGAACGGTATAATGATTTGATGTATAAGTGCCCAACCCACAACATAAACAGCCATTAAAAGGTAAACATCTTTTATAAATGGTTGAACACTATGAACCGTTAGTTGCTTGATTCGCAAGGACCAATTCCTAAGATGACACCAACTCAAGCTTTGACGACAATACAAACTATGGCTGACCACTCTCAAAAGTGGCACGATGGGACATCAAGCAGGAACATTAGCAGCAGTAAGTGATACTGATAGACTTGCTGCAGTTCAGAATAAACTCTAACATGGATGCAACTGAAGAGACTAAAGGAAAATGTTCATTTTATCCAAGTGGATGTCAAATCTGCAAGGATCTCACCTTGACAAAGAATGTCCTCTCAATGAGGAAGTCAAACCATTGGAAGAGGTCAAGTGTGGAGAATTTAGGCGCTCCGCTCCTTTCAACAGAAGTAATGAAGCCAAGGTTTCGTATAGGTCCACCGGATATTACACTGTACTGATAAGCAACCACCTTAAGGGGAGCAGAGACAAGTCTTAGAAGAGCTTATGAATTAAGCATCCAGAAGAAGTCACAGAAGAAGCGCCAAAATGAAAGAATGGTTTAAGAAACACTAAGAAAATACAGAGATTAACACTAGGAATCAAAGCACCTCTCTTAAAAACCTAGAACTCCATTCTAGGACAACCAATGTAACTCCTAGCTCATCTATCGGGAAATGCAAAGTGGTTAATGATGATCATGAGACGCAACATAGACCTATCTCTTCTAGAGAGTTTAACAATAAAGAGGGATGGACGACCAAGAACATATAGTGCCAATTGCCACCTAAAGAGCTAAATCAGTAATTTCACACTTCCTTAACACTAAGTGGGTAATTTTTTAACTTACTGTAATGGCTGAAATTTAGGTGCTAGTGTAAATCTAATGCATAGGAACATATTTGAGTACTTAAGGCTAGCCAACCTAAGGAACACCAATATGCTTGTTGAAATGGCCGATATGACAAAGGGGCCCCTTGAGGTATACATTGAAAACACCTAGTTAGAATTGAAAAATTCTATATTTACTTCAAATTTTGTAATTATCGATAAAACTCCTAATGAGACGATAATCTAGTCAGGCCTTTCTTAGCTAGACCAGTCGGTGGAAATCAATGTATTATGAATAAAGAAAATTCTTTAGGAGACTCAAAACGATATATTAGCTATGCCAAGAGGAGAAAAAAGATCATAATTTCACAATTCCTACCGAGAAAATTTTTATGATAAAATCTGACCTGGATAATAGACCTCAATCTCCCGCATGTAGCGATAATCAATCAAGAAACTTACGTGATAGGTCGCCTGATGATAGTTTACAAGATCAAAGTTGTAAGAAAATGAAAATTGAGCTAGATCAACATATCCCTAAGGCACATTTCTGTAAACCTATTAAGCAGACTATAAACGAACAAACTAAGATGTGGCCAACCTGTGACCCCACCAAATGCATGGCCGCTGGGGGGGGGAACAAACTCTATGGGTGTCCATTCGGACATTAAGATTTAGTACAGAAACAAATATGATAAGGAAAGAAAGAATATAACGGGGGTAGGATTATCCTTTCCTGACCACCTTTTGGCAAAATACGGGAAGTATCAAACCGATAGTTTAATTTAGGATGATACATATGCCGAATGGTGCAATACTAGTCCCGCACCAGAAACCTCATCTTAAGAATCTAACAACCTTAGACCTAGAGACTACACCTTTAAGAAATGGACATTAATTAAGGTTGGACATACTGACATAAGTGAACCTATGAAAAAGGCATTACTTAAGTTATGGTTAATTGACTGTTTTCGAGACGAATCGGGGATTATCCTAGACCCTCTCACTAGAGTTTTTATGGATTATAGAAGGGGTGTTTTGATTTTAGAAAATTGATCATTACAGATGAATATTGATCTCTTATAGAAAAAAGGTGGCATATGCTTGATTAAATATATAATACTATATAGAAGTCCAAAAAATAACACAAACTGGTGGCATGATCAGGGGTTTTGAAGAAGAGGAACCGTGATGAAAGGGAATCGAAATTGAAAAAATGAATGCCACCAGGAAGTTCAGGTTGAAACCTTCCAAGTAAAAGAAAATATTCATTATAAAAGTGGACAGACGTATTGTTTGTGTGACAAAGAGTGGACGACCTTTACTCTTCAGAAGGAAAAATGATCAGTTCAGAATGATCCGAAACGATTTGATTTGTAGGCCCTACGATGAAACGTAAAGATGTCAGAACTAACTTAAATACTTCGTTAATAAACAAAAGTGCTTGTCGGAGACAACCCTCTTTTTATCATAAATTGTCATTTGCCGCAGACTTAGTTGGTTTGCATGTTTTACTTATTTTGCAGGATCCAGCACTAGAAAGCAACATTCGAGACCGTCTCGACCCCGTAATTGTGTGGTAGCTTGCTGAATTAGCAGCAGTTACGGCGTAACAAACATGGTTACAAACGTACCCGATTCACTTCGACGTAAACCTTAGTTATTGTTACTAGTAGACTAAAACTAAAAAATTTAAAATACCACATGATTACGGCGTAACCACTAGAGTTAAGCCGTAACCTCTTTCTGAGAAACCAGAATTATCACTTAACCTATTCTTGCCTTCGATTTTCTAGTTTTCTTTGAAAAATGGTGCTGATTTTAAAATTTTTGACATTTTTTCTTACTAAACTAGAATTAATCTTTGCCGAATGCACATTACCCTTTATTATTACTTGGTGAGGTTTAAGCCTAATGTTCTGTTTTCATCTCATTATACAAAAATCCACCAAAATATGAGTGTGCCGGTAGTATTGTAACTTTAGTGACTTGTCCTTGTACATCATTTCGAACCTAATTGATTAGCAGGTCAATAATGGTCGAGAAAGGCAACATTAGGGAATTCACCCAAATAAGCCTATATGTGGGTGTTTATTGACTTGTTACACTCACTTGTCGACCTCCCGTATTAAAACCCTTTTGTTACACTTATCAATAGTGCAAGAAAACCCCTAGACACCCTTTTGAGCCAAGCATAGGTTTTCACCAATATTATATGTTTCGTTATACCATTTCACCTTAGCCAACCCTGTAGTTTATACTTATCTTTGTGTTGAAATTTCTGTCTACCTAAGTCCATGGTTCAGGAAAATGGTTCGAAGATTGGCACTTCGTTTATGACAATATTATTAAGATTCATGGAAGACCCCCCGTAATCAACACTTTTGATACGTTTATCTCAAATGAGGTATATGTTGTAATTTATATACAAAAGTATTGTAAAAAAGAAAAAAAAAAATGTGCAACTATAGAGGCCCCCTATGATATAACTCATGATGTTTTCATGTTTACTAAACCAACTGAGTAAGAAAGGTGGTTGCAACTATAAGCCGACCTAGTAATATTAGGGATGGTGCAACTATAAGCCATCTGAAGTATAAAGGTGGTGCAACTATAAGCCACCTTGTGAAGAATGGGTTAGCATGCTCCGCAAGATCTCATTATTAGCTAACCCATTATGATGATATGATCAAATTTTCGCACTTAAAGACTTGGACTATGGATGGACAGTAGCCGGTTATGGATACCTTAGATTATACCATGACATTGTTTTGTGTTTTTATCTTAACACCAATTAAATGTGTATCCCATGTCTATCTTAACCCTTATATCACCCAATAAACCTGTGTTATGTCACCCATGTTGCCTTTAAGAATTGTTTAGACCCTAACTCTAACTAGTGTAGATTTGTGTACTCTTCAAGCCTATAATAGAATACATTTTTGTCTGTACAATGAGAGCTCACCTGAAAATGACACTTAGACTAGTTAGAGTTGATGATTTTTTATCCCCATTTCGTGAGGTGTTCGGCTTTAATGTTTCTAGCATAAGTCTTTTATAGATTCATTTCTTTGAGTTAAATCAAAGAAATCTTTTTATAAACTATTCTAACAGGTCTACTTGAGGGCAAGCACAAGTCAACTGGGGGGATATTTGATAACATCAAATATTTGATACTTTTTAGTGTCAATTTTCCCCTAAAAATACTTGCAATTGTCTTATAAATACTTGAATTCGATACTTTTACGGTTATTTAGTTATTTTCAGGTAAAATGCAAGTATGTGACAAGAAACACGGGAAAAGGACGTAAAAATGAAGAAAACACGGATTCTTACGAGGCTTTACGGCGTAACCCCTACGATAGTGTTACACTGTAATATATTCAAGGCAAGACACGTCACACAGCAAGATTAGGCGTAAACCACACGTAAGGTTTACGCCGTAACATTATTATTAGGGAAGGATGAGTCATCTGAGTCAGCATTACGGCGTAACGTGGACACTTAATTACACCGTAACATCCTTTAAGCCTGCAAGATGGAAAGTGCACGTCAGCAGTTTACGGTGTAAACCTCTAAAAGGTTACACCGTAACATATTCGAAATCTATAAATAGAGGCCTCATTCAGCCACTTTAACATCAACAATTCTACCAAAGATCTAAGGGGTGATCAAGGCCTCTATAGCTCAAAGAAGTCCAAGGGAGATCACACTTATCTTACTTTTGTATTTGATCATTCATAAACCGCCTTTGTAAGAATTATGAGTTTTCCATCAATGATTATCTTTATTAATTCTTGATGATTATTTCTATGAGCGCAAAGCACTCAGTGTTGGCCTAGTCATGAATCTACATCGTATAATGTTTGTTTCTGTTAGATCATTTACGTTAGATATCCTTTGACATCGTGTAACCCTGGGATTTTGGTAGTATTACGGGTGGTCTAAGATCATGTTAATCTTGTTTATTAGATTACCAATTGAACATGGATTAGTAGTGTAACTAGGGTAGGTTTAAAAACCCTATCCCGATGTAGGTGATTAACCAAGTTACCGCCTCAATCACTATATACTTTAAAAACCACTGGAACTCTTTCAAATAGTTAATAATCTACATTGGTTATTAGACTAGTTCTTGGGATAGTTGGGATTAATCATTATGACCTGTTAAAATGACAAGTTAGCAAAGTCAAGTTTCGTAGGGATTAAAAGAGCTTACGTAAGTAACTTGAGGGACTAAAAATGCCAAAATTGGAAAGTCATTTTCAGAAGTATAAATGCAACAGTTTCATACGCAACCTTATAACTTTCGTAAATTAATCAAAAAAGTTGTGTAAATTTTCTGAGCTTTCATAACAAAGAAAACACGATCCAGGTCGTTTTGTTGATTATTTGTGATAGAAAAACGTAAAAAATCATGACCTATTTGCTTTATTTGTGATTAATTGCTGTTATTAATTGATAAAATAGGTTTTGTATAGATCTAGGGTTTTGTAAATATGAAAAGTAATTGAAACATGAAATTGATTGAGGCAAAATATTGATACATGTATTGTGATATGACTAGAATAGATTGATCACAAAAAATATCATTTGTGGACTAAGATCATGAGGTTTCGTAATGTTGATGGGTTTCGTAACTTTGAGAAATTGCTTTTTTAACATAAGATCAAGCTTAAACTGTTAATAATATGATAAATAAGCTGAAAATAAGTCGAAAATATTAAGCTTATCATTTTTCAAGAGGATAATTATGTTTACAAAAATAATTTTTCATGTTTCGATTTCGTATAGGCTTATCAATTGGTTTCGTAAACAGTAATGGGCCAAATGGGTTGGTTTCGTAAATGATATTTTGGGCTTAATAAATGGGTTTTGTAAGGCAAAATGAGCTTTTTAGCTTGGATTTCGGAAAAAATATAAATGGGCTAAATATTTTTACGAATACCCAAATGGGCTTAATTGTTAAACAAAATGACATCTAACGAAAACAAATGATAAATTATGTTATAAAATCATATCTTTATATTGATAAATGGATCAAATGGTAAAGATTGTGTCTACTTTCGACCGTTTCCTGAAATTAACAGGATGAGAATTAAGCAATCTACTGACCATCCAAATATCGTATATAAGAATATGTTTTGTATAACTAAATTTTTTATTCAAAGTGATCAATGATTCAAAAAGAAAAATGGAATGGAAAATACAAAATAGAGCTTTAACTGTCTATGATCATAAGTTTCTTATGTTTCATCAAAAGGAAAAGTTCAAAGTTTTGAAAAGATTGTTTCAAAAACAAGTTCAAAATGGTTTATGACTATCTATTGTACTCATTTGGGTAAATAGTCTAAGTCATGCCCGATTTCGACCATTTTTTGCAATGAACAGAATGAGGAGTGAGTGACTTAGTGACCATCTAATTGATGTTACATTAGTGTGGTTGTATACTTATTGTTTTCAAACATCTTTAGAAAACTTGTGAGTTTGGAAAAGTTATCTTAATTTCTATCAAAAAGTTGTTTCTTTGTGTCATAAAGTGGTACTGTTTTACTAAAAAAAGGTTTTAAAGAATATAAATTATACTCTTGGATTTCTTAAACCATAAATGCTTTTTACAACTTGTGTTTTTTCCAAGTTGATGTTGTCTAAATAAGAGTATATCTTTATTTCTTGAAAGAGTATCATTTCACAAATGCTTTTTGGCGAGGAAACTCTAAATAGAAAGAGAGATAAAATCCATATGCGGAAAAGCAAATAAAAGTATGCTAAAAAAAGAAATGCCAGAGCATACAAAATGAGATTAAAAGAAAAAGACGAATAAAGCGTATGGCATGTGCCCGAAAAATCAAGAATTGGCACATGAGAAAGAAAATGATCAGAATATGCTCAAAAAGAATTGCTAGAGCATATAAAAACAGACAGAGTGGAAAGAGACAAAAATGTTATAAATGTGAATATTACAAACTTTATCTCATTTCACTAATCACTTCATGTTATCATACATTATTCCACATGGCTCAACAAGTAATTCTAGCTGCTCAGCTTGTTCCAAGATACCATACCATTGGGAGATGCAACAATTATGTGATGCTTCAGAGTATTCCATACTCTCCTGAGTGCAAGATTGTTGGGCATATATTACTTGATCATTCACTAAGCTATGCTTTAACCGCTACAGCTAATGTTCTTGTTGTATATTTACAACAATTCTGGCAGATAGTTCACAAAGTACCCAACACCAAGGATACTATCAGATTTAAGCTGGATACTCAAGAAATTACTTACATAATGGATATGTTTCGAGCTATTCTTAAACTTCCAGTGGAGACACTTGACAATCCATTTGTTACACCTATCACCATTGAAATAATTGAATCTTTCATGAACAAGGTTGGCTATCAAGGAGTGGATGATAAAGTTAGCGTCATCTATATGAAGAAATTAGCTCAACCATGGCAAACAATGTTCAAGGTATTCAATCGCTGCTTAACAACAAGAACATCTAGACACGATCAGACAAAGATCAACATTCTTCAATTGTTTCATGATGTGATCAACTGAACAAATGTTGATTATGCTACTCTTCTATGGTGGGATTTCATAAATAATGTGTTTCAGAAGAAGGAAGCCATCTAGTATCCTTGATTCATCAAGCTTATAGTTGCTGATTTCATAAAGAAATTCCCAAACATTCCTCAAAGAGTTGATGAGGATTATCATTTCATTAAGGATGATACTCCATTGGTTAGTGTGTATACTAATGGGAATGTGCTTGTACGAGGGATGCTGATTTCAGATACATTTCTAACTGAGGAGATCTGTGACACCGATGACTTTAAGGAGTATGAGACGGTGTTTGTTGGAGTAGATGTTCTAATGAATCAACCGCAACCGGTTGTTTCTACCCAAGGAACACATAGGTCTACACCTAGAGCCCATAGGAAACCTACCATTTTTACTGCTAGTCCTCGGGGGAAAAAGAGGAAGCAGACTGCTAGAGAATCAAGTTCACCACAGAAATCATTAAAAATAACCATTAGACAAAAGCAGGTCATTAAAGGTGATAAAATGATGATAAATTCGAGGATAGGTTAAAGCCCAAGAGTCATAAGGAAAATCCAGAATACGTTGATGATGATGATGACGAAGAGAAGGTAGATTCAGAGAAAGATGTTGATACGTGTAGTTTGGAGACTAGGACTGAGGAGATGTAGACACCAATTCCCACACCACCTATATCCCCTAGGATAAACTTATATTCGGATAAGAACATTAGGCATTGAATTGACGGATATTGTCCTACTCCCAACCGCAACTACTGTTATTCCAAATATTATCCACTTTACAACAATAAGCAACATAATAATAAGGTAAATAGAATAAGCTAGAAAATAGATAAAGGAAACTTGGAAGATTAGATTAGAGAGAGAAAGAGTAGTGGATGATTACACATACATACAAGTGAAGCAAATGTAACCAACACCCTCTCCATGTGTGGAAAGGGTCCTATTAATACCCTTAGCCTACTAGATGGCGTATGGGCTTTCTACATGGGCCAAGCTTGGCTTATCTTGGGCTTTAAGCCTGAAACATAGACAATATTAGCTTAAAGTCTAAGCCCGTTAAACCCGACTAGCCTATTACATAACAATACTAATTACGACAAAGACGACCGATAACATTCTTGTTTGACTTATATAAAAAATAAGGCTAACAATCTCTCCCAACGTTGAGGTCTTCTTTGATCTCCCCAATGTTGACGTTCTTAGTGGAGGTTATCTTGATTTGACTTTTATCTTCCCTAATTTTGAAGATATGACGTTTGAGATTTGCCTTCTTTGGTCTTGTCTATATTTTTTCTTGTTTGTAATGGCTTTGTTCATTCATGCTTTAGATGACCGATGATATACTTTCGGTGTCGTTTATGTGATCTTGTCTGTGAGGCCTGGGGTCATCTTTTGACTATTAGTTAGTTCTAGAGATCTTATCATCATGCAATCATTCTCCTTGAATTGATTTATCTTTATTTGACTTTCTTGATCATTTTTTGCTTCTTGCCAAACATACTCATACTTATTGCATTCTGTTTTGACTTAATGAACATAAGGCTAATAATATCCCCCTAGAAATACAATTCTTGATTGACTTTGAAGATCTTTAGAAGTTAGAATCAACAATCTTTGAGCTTTGAATATTGAATTTGGACCATGAGTATGAGCATGTGTGATGAATCTAGACAGTCGGCTGGAATAGGGCTGCAAACACCGACGGGGCTGCAACACCGACGTTTGTAGCTGCATTTGAATGTTAGTAATAAACAGCAGATATGGACGAAATGTCTTTGTCATTCGTTGATTTTAGGTTACGATAACCACCGGTTCCTCGTTTTATAGTATAAATACTATACCTGTGATTAGGTAGATTCAAAGAGTCTCCTTGATAGTGTTTCCATCTCAAAGCGTAGGACCTTCTAACACAGGTGTATTAGGTTCACCATGCTTGCTTGTTCTCATTATCGGAACGTCTCAAAGCAGACAACACGGTAAGAGTGAATCAGATAGTTACTATCTTTCTGATTAAGTCGTCAATTCATTTACTGGACCAAAATCGTTATCCAGTTATCACAAGCTTGATTCATATAGAATCTTGTAAGTCACCTACCAAAGAGCTGTTTGAGGTTGACTCTGGAAGGATTTCTATTCATCACTGTGAATACTAAAGAGTATCACTCTGAATGTCCTAGCAAGATCTCAAGGATAATGTGTAGGACTCTTTTTACGACTTGTGAGCTTTATGGTGTTCGACAAGTGTATTTTGACATTGTGTCCTAATGAGATTTATAATTTGATCTCTCTTAGCTCTAGACTCGATTTGTGCACTTTAGTTTTAGTAATCAGAGGCTGAAGCAGACTGCCACCTATTCAATATCAACAATCTCAGAGTTAGATGTCAATAGATAACGTGTGTATCTCCATGAAAAATGAGAAAAGTTTCTTTTAAGAGAAACTCGAATGGCTGGGAAGGGTTGTGCATTGCATCACTGGGTCCATGACGACTTTCTTCAATACCAACAATCATCTTTGTGATTTTGATAGATTATGTATTGACCCGATTTCTGCCTAAGTTGTGTGGAGGGCTTCTTTGTTTTCACCATTTATCCATACTTTTGTTTTTCATTCTTCAACCCCTTTAATGCTTACCAAGACGTCATCACTAACACCTTGTTGTGATTGGTCCAATGTTAGCTCAATCTTAGTCGGCATTATTCCCTTATTCTCATTCATCTCCAATCATACCAAAGGACTTCTAATTCTATCTATGGAATGTCCTTGGGTAGATCCCTCCAGTTCTGGTTGGATCATAAGACTTATACCTAACCTTAACCACCTTATCACTTCATTGACGTCGTGAGATTAATTGGTTGTTAGGTATAGAGATCAATTCATAAAACTATTGATACAGACATTTTGAAATACTTCCCCTACATATGTGCTCCAAGATTCAAAATTGTTTTGCACATGAAGGAAAGAGTTTCACTTAGAGTCATAAAGATCACATTCTTCTATATCACATTTTAATCACATTCTCTCCCCTTATTTTAAATAATAAAACATTTAGTATATGAAATACCAACTGATTAAAATTTATGACATAAAAAATTCCATGGGGAGAAAAATTATTCCACGATATTTCATGAATTCATTTTCCTGATAGCTCCCCTTCAACATAGTATGTGGGATACCATTAATTTTTAAAACTTGACATTACAAAGAAAAAAATGACATGACACCACAAATATGTTGAAGACGGAGTGAGATGCCTTAGTGAACAATGCATATTATTAATTAACACTATAATTTCCACATTTTAATTTCAATTGAATGTTTTTTGATACATAAAATTAACATGTATGAGATGTACCCAAAATACATTAAAAGGGTTTGGTTTTAAAAGTTCCCCCTCAAAAATTGATCCATATAAAATGACATTGTAAGTACCATACTTTTTAAACTTATTTGAGGAAGGGAGAGTTGAACACACAATTTTAACAAATACCATTTTTATGGAAAGATACCACAAATTATATTTTCAACAATTTGACATTAAAAGTTCTTTTTGAAAAATTATGTTCAACGGTTTTTAAAACACATGATAGAAGACTTCTCTTCTATTTGTAGAGTAAGTGCACTAAAGCGTACACGCCCCTATTACATTCGGGTCCGAGTTATGTACTGAAATGTACATAAGTCATAATAAAATTTAGAAATGACATGTTTTGAAACGTTTGAACTCTTGTTCGAACTTCATTTACACACCCGTGTCAATGTTAATCGACATTTCTAGGTACGTAAATGTTATCGATTCCAAGAGACATGTCGAGAAGATTCTTTTTGGTATTTTTGAAATTTTCTGATTTTATATTTTGTTTTTCTCAGTTTTATAATTTTGTATTTTCTTTTTGTTGTTTTTATATTTTTGTATTTTCTTTTTCAAAAATATTTATAAATCAAAATAAAGAGAAAAATCAAAAATATTTACATGTCGAAGTTTCCATCAGTAGTGACAGTTGTTGCTAGAGTTGAAGTAGATGAAGTTGAATATGGTTGTTGTTGACGTTTATCGAATGCATCAGAAGTAGTAACAACGGAAGACTTTGAAACAACTTGATTTTCTCCATTAAAATATCCATCAAATAAAGGACCGAATAGACTTTCAAACTCTATCATTGACATCATGACTATCATATTTGTTGTAGAAACTTTTGTTGACGTTGTGATGCGAGGCTTGAACCGTTTTGTTCAAACATCATTTGACATTGAGGTTCGAGGCTTGAACTGTTGTGTTCAAACGTCATTTGACATTGAGGTTTGAGGCTTTAACTGTTGTGTTCAAACGTCATTGCAATTTCATCATTTGTGAATCCACTATGACACCGGTTTTTGAGATATCAGCTTTTTCAGCAACCACACTCTGAGATTTTCCTTCTTGACATTATATGATGTACCTGCACTTAAATCAATACTTTGTTTCTTCTGAACATTGATTGATGTACCTGCACTTAAATCCAGAGTTTGTTTGCATTCATGAATTTTAGAGATATCTACATTGGAACTATGTGGGGGTTTACTGTGAACCTTGCCGTGCAAGAGTTGAGTAACTTTCCTAAGGGAATCCACCTAAGACCAACAGTATCGAAATTTCTACCCATGGGTTTTCACCTAAGACAAGATCTAGGAGATGATTTCTCATACACATCAAAAGACTTATTAGGAGAAAATCTATATCCTGTAAAGATCTTCCTACTAGGTTTCTGAGTATGACTCTTCTGTTCTATAGGTTTGTTACTGTTTCTAGTCTTATGGGATTTAACCTAACGTGGATTCACTTCCTTCAAGAGTTTGGTTATACAAGCATCATGATTTGCATTAAATACACATTTATGACATGTAGAACAAACAAAGTGTTTGGAATCTGAGAAAGAACTAGAACTCTTAGAGTGATCTGCTTTGGGCACAGCCGTTATTATTACGTAACTACTCTTAGATACAGGCAAACTCCTAGGTGTTTGATTATTGCTTCTAGGTTTTGGGTTGCTATCATCAGTAGTACTTTAAAATATAGCAAAAGACATCACACTAGTTTTTGAGTTCCTATCTTTCTTGTGTCTTTTTCCTAGCTTCATCTAGATAGTGATTATCAACCATGTCATTTGAACTAAATGTTGGCATGTTCTTAGAACTATTCCTAGATGAGCTAGATGCAATTATATCAGTAGGTTTTGTAAAAGCAGATTCTTTTCCCTTAGGCAAATAATGTTGAGTGACTGGTTTTGACAAATTTTTTTCCACATCAACTTGGGAGGCAAACCGTGGTTTTGAAATTTTAGGTCTTTCAGATTTAAACGCATTCGGTTGTCTAACTTTCTTAATTTTTTTTAAAGCAGCAATTGCAAACATCTTTTCTTGTATTTGAGCTTTCAAATCAGCATTTTTAGTAGACTTATTATTCAGTTGGACAATCAGGGAGTCAGTATGGTCTTTCGTCTAAACTCGTGTCTTTTTTATAGAATCATAAAGCTCTTTGTAAGTCTGTTTTAAATGCTCATTTTCTTTATGTAACCGCTCATTTTCTGTAAGTAATTTAGCCACACTATGTTCCAATTCGATGTTTATTGTTTCAATTGCATCTATGTCATGTTTAATCTTGGCTTCATTACTTTTTCCATTTAAAAATTGACCATGTTGCCCTGATTTTAGAGCTTGATTTTGACATTTGAGTTCAAGAGCAATACAATGTGCTTCCATTCTTGAAAAATCTTTTTGAAATTAGGCAACGGTCTTTTTGAGTAAAATATTTTCAGACTCGAGAGATTGGTTTGATAGGTTGGTTGTCTTGTTATAAAGTTATGAATCAAGCATATGACTTTTACTTTGACATTGTTCAGTATACTGGTCAACCCTACCTTCATTAATGAATTCAGGTGGCTTAGTATGCTGGTGTCCTGTAGCAAAGATATTACATTCAGCAGTCAATTCTACCTTAGCCATTGGATCTTCATTATATATGGGTTTGATATATGCATCATCAGTATAACACCCTGTGTTTTCAAGTCATTGACGACATCGATAAATCCATAATGTACCTTTTGTATTGTACGTGTTCACTTGAAATCATAATCGTTAGGTTAAATCGCGTACGCCAAATATTATCATTTAATGTAAACAGGCATTAAACCATCGAACGTTTACATCAATCATGTGTTATATAATTATTTTAATGATAATTATGGTCGTCGTTCATTTATTTTATTGGTTACGTAAGTTAAATACGTTTATCGATAAATGTACGTTTAAGCATAACCGGAAGCACGTTAATTTATCTACGCTTCAACAAATACCCACGATTATACCTAATACCTAAAGTTTTATTAAACTTTAGCTAAATAAAGGTTACTTACACTTTGTATACTAGGAAGTAAATCAATGCACAAATTCATGCAAGTTGGCAACTCTTAAATAAAAGTTATAAGTTGTAACTTTTAAATATGACTTCATATATATTGTTAACTAGCAAAAATTCATCTAGAAGGTATCCCCCCCTAATCACACGGCATACATACATATACAAGTTAAGAAAATGAAATTTTTACTTACACTTGGTCAAATGTACTTCATCTATGCCATTAATACCTAGCCTTTTTGTTACCTTGACTAAAAACACAAAAGCTTGAATCCTTGAAATCCTCTTGATGTTGGTTGAATGTTTTTACTAGCTATTGACCATTTGAATGCATATAAGTGCAAGTAAACATGATAGGTAACTCATAGAACATAAACACTTAGTAAAATTTTCACAAAATCCTTCCTTGGTGCTTACTACCCCACGGCTCAAAATATCCACCCACACAAATCCATACTAATTTTTATACAACCTATACCCTTCTATACACATCTATCCTAAGACATTCTAAGGTGTTTCCAACCATTGAATCACCATTTACAAGTAATAATCAAGAAAATTTTATTAAGGGTTTTCTTAGGTGCAAGCTTGGATTATAAGGCTAAACAAGGGTTTAGCATTTGTTTATCATCATCTTAATACACTATAAGGTATACTAGAACCCTTTACATTCTTATAATTTTCATTGTTATGCATATGATTAGTTCTATTTTAGTTGAATCACCATTTAAGATTTTTTTATTGTAAGGAAAGTTTTCACTAGTAATGATCATCTTGTTGACTTTTTACATGTTGTGTTATTACATTTTCATGTTAAAAATTGATGATAAAATTATTTGTATCCATGGTGTTTTGGTGTTGTAACATGATCATGGGTTAATTAGGGTTTTTTTTATGGTTTCTTAATATGTTTCAAGTTAAAGAAATACATATGACAAGTTAAGGTTAATTATGGACTTATGTTAAGGTTGTTATGATTATTAATATAAGAATATAAATGATGTAGACACGACTTTGTACACAAATGGTTTTTATGTAAAATATCCTATATATAAAAAACTACGTGATTTATGGTTAATTCTTTAAAGTATGGTTTATTATGTAATAAAGGAACTCATGTAACGTGGGACAAAAAGGACTTATTAATGGACTATGGACATAATATACATGTTATATATGATAAATATAAAATATAAGACTAGTGGTAAAAGTCATAAGGTGAAAACAAGGAAACAAGACTTAATTTTGGACTCATGAAGGACATGCCAACATTCTGTCCAAATTCGTGTATAAGACATACTTATTTTATGTTTTTATAAGATAATACATTTCACGACGATTCCGAAAAGGTAAGAAACTTGTCAAACGGATTAATAACGAAAAAGTTACGTTAAAAACGAGTTATACGTAAATTAAACGGAGTTTATAAAATAAATTTTATAAAAATTTTGTCAAACAGCAAGTTTGATATTTTTATTAACTAAAACACATTTTTAGGATTCCAAAATGATAAGAATCGCAATTTTTTGATTTATAACGAAGAAGTTATGAATTTCGCGGGTTTTCGGTAATTAAAAGTTTATAAAAATAATTTTATAAACTATGAACAGTAAAAACACTATTCATGACAGAAAGTTATATTTTTGTAAACCTCATAAAATTATAGAACTTTCAAATACGAGATCGTGCTCGAAAGAATCGTTAAAAACGGAGCTATAACGAATAAAATACGACATTTACGGGTTTTACGACAACAAATACGATTTAAATAAAACTCACGTCTGGTGTGAACAGTAAAAGTTACTGTTCATCAGGGGACCAAAATTATAAAAATGTCAAATATCGATAACCCGTCTTAATACGAAAAGATGGGCATAAGAAACACAAGAAACGGATTAGAAACGTGAAAGTTGTGACAATTTTACCAAAAGTATGTTTATAAACATTTTAATTTTTATAAACATGTTTTCACTCAAACATTTAGATGGTGATTAGCTATATAGACTTATGCATGGTAGGAGTACTTAATGTAATTAGTACTTATACGACCTTCATAATGAGGCCTCTTCGGGGTGGCGTATCGACGAGTTGCTGGATTTACGATTTAAAGTGTCCTAGCTCCTCATACGTTCACTACACGACCTCTTGATTATGATAGCCCGAACGATAGTATGATGTGACTAACATAGACCTGTATATGATGTTAGTTAATCGAAGTACATGGTACTTATACGACCTATGATAATTTAGGTTGCATTTGATCTTTTACGTGACGCGTTATCTGCGATATTTGGATTATCAGAACTCAAGGTGAGTTCATAGCCCCACATTTTTACGATTTCAATGATTTATAACTATGGGGTGGAAACATGCTTTGTTTTATAAATTGGACGCAAGTGGATATTTTATATTGATTACATGTTTGCCTAAGTAGCGATAACCCAAGTTGAGCCCATTATCATGAACTGTCAATTGCATAGATGTAGTTGTTAATTACATTATGTGAGCGCGAATGTTATGAATAGATCTATTTGGGGAAACGACCTCCCCGTTCGGGTGACTAGCTATCACCGAGAACGAACGTATAGCATGTCGAATTTGGGATGTTTTCGGGTTGAACATCTAATCGGGCAGAAATTGCAATATATATTATTATTGCAAGAAAGATCGTCGAGCTTCAGTGTCATGAGCTTAGGAAAATGTAATCTGGTTTTGTGATGTCTGCATGTGTTGCATTATCACGGGAAAAGTCTTGCGGTCCTGCATATTATGATTTATCAAACCTATGAATTCACCAATATTATTGTTGACGTTTTAAAGCAATGTTTTTCAGGAGATCAATAAGCATAAGGTGCCAAGGATACATTGGTGATTTTGTTTTGGGAAGTCATGCTAAAGATATGGTTGTATTATGTTTTGGGAAACTCATGTGTTGTGAACCAGTATCTTTGTAATAATAATCAGGAACAAGTTAAAGCTTCGGGCTATTTGTATCAAATATTTGTTAAATCCAATGTATCAGTTTTAAAATGACTTTTTGGTCGTTCTATATATATCTTGTGTTATTGATCTATGAAGTAACACTACCCGGACCCTTATTCCGCTGCGACCCAATTTGGGGGTGTTACAATTAGTATCGGTATCATTCCCTGACCTGCTGCTTTCATCTTGCACTTCTGATTGTGTCTTACTGCTTTCTGTGACAACTAGAATAGTATCTAATGCTTTACCCGTATCAATCTAACTCTCTTGCGTCTGCATCTATCTTTTATTCACCCTTATGTCATACAGTCTTTTGTGACGTGTTCTTTCAGCAACAAACTTCTTTACATTACTCATGTGTTGAAGTAATGTTTCTCTGAACTGCTTAACTTCGATTCCAGTGTATGCAGCAAAATACTTGTCTGTCAGTTGACTGTTATAATCCAAAGTAAATTGCAAATCGATGAACTTCTAAAACTGTCAGTTGATCACCTAAAAGGATGCCATGGATCCGTCTTCTTGAAATTCGTCTTTGTCAAGTTGCTTTGGTAGTTGATCTACGTTGAGAAGCATTATACTTATGAAAGTGTCATTATCTTGACCAAAGAGTGACAAAAATGCCCGTTTGAATCCATGTTTGATACGAGTTCCTTTTAAGTCTCCTTTAGAAAGAACCTGAAGGTGTGAATGAAAAGAACAAAAGTATGCCATACATCTCTCTTTTGCTTTTGACATTTTGTATTTTATTGCATGCACATCTTTTGTTTTTGAACACAAAGAAATCGTATCTTTCATTTCCATTTTATATGATTTGTTGTGAAATGAATTATAGATCGTAAGTAGATAAAGTGATTATTGTGGTTTGTTATTCGGAAGAAATCGTTATTGACATTAAGGTACTTGATTTTAATTAACAATTATTAAAAAACTTAAAATAAGGACTAATGGTGAAAAGGATTAAAACTAAAAGGCTAATAGTAAAAATATTTAAAACTAAAGGTTAACTATTTAAACTTTGAAAAATAAAAGAAACTAAAAGTGAAAATAATAGAAAATTAAAAAGTTGAAATTAAAATTGTTTTAAAGTAAAGGGTTAATAATAAAACTATTTTTAAACAAGGACTTATAGTATTATTAAATATTAACTAAGGGTTTAAAGTTAAACTTTGTGAAATAAAAAGGTCAACAATGAAACCTTTTGAAAGATTAAGGTTACAAATGAAAATTTTAAATTTTAAATTATATTAAAAAAATTATTCATGCATTGTATTATCTCTTTCTTCTTCCTTTGAATACGTTTTAGGGTTTTTTGTTTTATTCTTCATTTTTGATCTCGATTGTTGATGATTAAACAAAAATAAACACACTACGATGATCTATGAAGGACAACGATCTTAATGGTATGAGTTTTAAGACCCGCGATGGCGATGTCAAAACCCGAAAAACCTGAAACTACTTGAAACGAACACGTTTTCTTAAGCAAACCGCTATCAACTTAGATAAACTGCTACGAACTTTGGCAAACTGCTACGAACTTTGGCAAACCGCTGCCTATACTAGCATAATGCTGCCTTAAAGAAAAATTGTGAGAGTTTCATTTTAGTAGACCATGAAAAATAGTAAACCGCTGCCAACCTGTGAGTAAACCGCTATGACCTGTTAACCAAACCGCTATTGACTTAGTCAAACCGCCGTCTAGTTTACTTACCAACTCGCTGCGAGAAGTTTGGGACCACAAGTAACCCGCTGGCAGTACTAGCTTTTGTTGTCTTTCTAGATTTCGACTAACAAATAAAACAAGGTACGATTCTATAGTAAACCGCTATTAAGTACTTGTTCTTATAGTTTTGTCCTTACCTTTGAAAACTACTACCAAGCACAAAGACTTAAAATAAGCTATTCTCATCACCAATAAGCCATGAAATGTAAAGCTAGAATAAGCAATTTTAATTGTGAAATAAGCTACAAAAATAACACTATTAAGCTACCAAATGTTTAGACTAGAAAGTACAAGCTTTTTATGGTTTTCAAATGGTTTTTCAAAGAAATAGAAACAAGAATAAGTTATGAAACAGAACATTAAATAAGCTAAAAAAGTTACTAATAAGCTACGAAAACTAGGGAGGATTAAGCTAATAACAGTTTTTTGACACTAAAGTATTACAGCTTTTTCGATTGAAACAACTAAAAATCTAAATAAGCTAAAACCATAAGCAACGTATTCAGCTAGAAGATAAGCTGTTTGGATGTGTTCTAAGCTATCAAAACGTCTCCTTAATAGGCTTTAACAGAATTTGACACAAGCCTTAAAGCAAGCTAAAATAAGCAACGTGTTATTAATTTATCAAAGTCTAAATAAGTTGTTATAACCCAAAAGAAATAACCTGTTACCAAAGTTCATCAAAACAAAAAAACCCATATAGGCCCATATCAAATAAGCCGACAACAAAATGTAATAGTAAGTCATAAAAAATAAGTAAAGTAACAAGTTCTGCTATTAACAGAAAAAGATTGACACGTTTGAAGAAAATGAACAAGACCAAAATAAGCTGTCGAATAAGTCGAGTATAAGCTCAAACCACAAAATCACTCAACCCACCCCATGGCTCATGATACCAATTGTTATCCCAAATATTATCCACTTCACAACAATAAGCAACACAATAATAAGGTAAATAGAATAAGCTAGAAAATAGAGAAAGGGGACTTGGAAGATTAGATTAGAGAGAGAAAGAGTGGTGGATGATTACACACACATACAAGTGAAGCAAATGTAACCAACACCCTCTCCATGTGTGGAGAGGGTCCTATTTATACCCTTAGCCTACTAGATGGAGTATGGGATTTCTACATGGGTCAAGCTTGGCTTATCTTGGGCTTTGAGCCCGAAACATGGACAATATTAGCTTAAAGTCCAAGGCCGTTAAACCCGACTAGCCTATTACATAACAACACTAATTACGACAAAGACGACCGATAACATTATTATTTGACTTATATAAAAAATAAGGCTAACAACTACATTCAAGACTCCACACTCTAAACGATGTATTTCCAATAAGTATAGTCATCTTCCAGGTGCGCTTTGCAGGATGTGTAGACGTCAAGGGTATATGATTCAGAACATGGAACTAAAGTGCGTCACAACTAACTATTTCTGGAAGACTCACAAGAAAGTTGATCGAGTTCTTCATGAAATTGTACCACAACTCGCTGAAAAAGCTATAGATGACTTAATTGAAAATAACTTAAAGCCATCTATTGCTGAAACTATTATTAAAGATCGTGATGCTTTTCGTTCAGAAGTACCTAATCTTGTTTCTTAAGAATTTAATGCCCAAGCACTAAAGATCATTGAAGAACTTTTCAAGAATTACGTACAAAGCAATGTTATTCAAGTCCATCCTACCACAACCACATCAATCGAAACAACTTCATCAGCTGATCTTCAACAACAATTGTATTTAAAGATGAAAAGCAGTCTTCAAGATCAAGCTAATGATCCAGTCTTGTGGGAGGTACTGAAATGTAAGTTTGAAAAGTCTTCCACCTCTAATACTTCTTGCAAGGATGATGATATTCACTCACAAAGACATGATAACCATCAAGAGGGTGATGCTCCTCCTGAGGGGGAGAAAAGTTTGAAAAGACATAAGGCATCAAAAAGTTCAAAGTCTTCAAGGGATTCTTCGTCTAAGCATTTAGCTAAAGAATCCATAACTTATGTATCAAAGCAACAACAACCTGAATGGGATGCATGGGTAGAGGAAACAGTTATTAATGATGATGAGGTAATTCCGGAAGATGAAACACCTGAGCTAATCACAGAACTTCAAAACGTTGATAAACATGTTCTAACTATCTTTGATCGTGCAAGAATGGAGGCTACACTGAATGATATGTTGAGTAATCAGTTCAAGAATGCTAAAGAATATGCCTACCATTTGGAACAAACAACAAACTTTATGTAGAATCAGATAGTTTAGGAAAGCAGACAAGAAGATATAAGACGTCTAGTACCAAGACCTCTCGTTTTCTTTGGATCATAAAGGAATCCAAATGAACCTCCATTGTATTTGTACACCAAAGATATATTCTTCCTAAAGAATGGAAATACTAAGGATAAGAAATATATTCTTTCACTCTACAAAATACACGCAGAATGATTTCCAGAAGTTGATTTAGAAGAAAAGATGAATCATTGGGTTCATAAAGAATTCAAGAATTTTAATAAATACGCACTATTGACAATTGAACATTGGAAAGACTCATGGCATAAACGAGTGTACAAGCAAAAACAAAGAAGAGTCAGAAATAATCTAAAAGACTATTTCTCTAATCATAGGATTACAAAAGTTGTCAGAATCACTACTGATCAACCATATGGTTTGGATTTCATGGAACAAATAATTGTGATAAGAGAAAATGATAAGCCGAATAGTTTTTCTAAAGCTGACTTCAAGTATCTGAACAAAAATGATATTGAAGACTTGTATGATCTTTGCCGGAACAAGAAGGTCAATTATCATGAAACCAAGTGGATGAATTCTTTAATAACGTTCATCATAAGTTGTGTTATCTAGGAGAGAGTTCATGATTTCCAGTTAGGAATAGAGAGTTACCAAATCAAGGTCAACTTAACCGCACCAACATTGACATTTCCTGGTATTGAAGCATATGAACCGTACTTAATAGTTGACATGCCAAATACAGGTTTGATTTACTTGAAAAGCAAAGATGAGAAACGGGTTATGTACTTAGTGGAGATTGTGAAGTTTTGTGATGCTACACTGGAAAAGGTTTTGAAAGAAGTAAAGCTCAAGATCTTTCAATCAGAACCACCTCTGCTTGGTGAGTTAGATCGTGACATAATGAGAGCATTTGAAAGAGAAATTACTAAGCGTCTAAGTCACCGAGAGTAGATGAGAAGATGTGAATCTTTTGTTAATGGAAGACCAATTCTACCGACGATGAAGCATCTGTTATAATCAACCATTAGGGGGGAGATTGTTTGGTTTAAAAAAAGTGTTTATTATTATATGAATTGGTCTTTGTATAGTTTTGTTTAGTTTTATAGTTTTATTAGTAATTATAATGTAATAAAGTCTATCTTGGTCAAAGTTAAGTAAAGTTGACCAAGGTTTGACTAAAGTTAGGAAAATAGAGTAGGAACAACAATAAGTATAAATACCCATCTAGGAGGAGTATTTATGCAAGTCCTTACATTTTGTAATTTACTTCTCCCTCCCATTTCTATTTTCTATTTGAAATGAAAATTTAGAAAACGATGAAAATTACTCTCTAGCTCCTCTCCTTTATTCTAACACTTTCGTATGATTACTACTATTCAAACATGATATATAACAGGTGTTGTGTGTGTAGGTGGTGGAAAAGATAAAAGGTGATTCTGGAAGTGGTGGTGATGAATCTTATTAGCGAGGGGACTCATGCTTCTAAAAAAGAAGTGATGTGAGGAAGGAATAAATGCATCGGGTGGGGCGGTTTTAGATCAGGTTATGTTATGTGAGGTGAGTGAGTAGGTTTATTATTTTAAAATATGATGATGCTCCTAACGTTCCTTATGATTGTATATATTTAAAATAATAGTAACAACTTTCATTAGAAGTCCAAGCCTAAGTGGTCGGCCCATTGGAATTTGAAAATGTACAGTTCACACTTCCTACAATATATATTTCAGTGTGATGGCCTGATGGGTATCCTCTAAACCAAACATCCATTGAAGCTACTAGGTATCATAATGTGCGGGTCGGACAGGTGATGAGGTATAGTCTCCTCGGGTACCTCCAAAGAAAACAACACAACTAACTATCTTTGACAAACTAGCATGGTCTAAGCCAAACACATACTCCGGAGAAGCTGGTATGTCGAAGGACATACCAGGTCCGGAGTGATAAGCACCGCTGCTAGTGGGACAAAACCTAAGGACGGTCTGACAGTGAAGTACTAGTCGGGACCACCATCCTTAGGCTAACATATAAACGACAACCAGGTCAGCAAGCAAAGAGGAAGCACCAGCTTGGCGACTTCCTCGCTGATATCAAGCAACAACCACCAGTCTCGTGTCGTTAGGTAAAGTTTAGGTAGTATAAAGAGAAGAAGCCCATCCCTTTGGAAGGGCAGAATACACCTACTCCGAACCACCTTTTCTTTCTCTATTCTCTCTACAAATATCTCATACCAACTATACTCATTCTTACGCTAGAGTTGGTCTCGGACTAGACCCCGAGGCGAGCTAACGGTGTTCTTTCTTAATTCTAGCTAGGATATAAAGGAGCAAGCTTCGGAGGAGCCAAGATGAACTAGACAACCTCAAAGTTCGAAGCTCATTTTCTAAGCCCAAGTGGCCCACTTAAATTTGCTTTAACATCGGCGCGATCCTTGGGACCGGCATCCCAATCTGCTCAAACTAGAAAAAGGATAAACCATGGTTGATTCACAACCAGAAAGGGAAGGGGTTAAAGGGGATGAAGAAGAAGGTACAAGGACGGGTTCATGGGAATGACTCTCTACACCCACTTTTTTAGCCCAAACAACCCATTCTGCAGCCTTCATCAAGGAAAAATCAATGTGTTAAGAACGTTGATTAAGGAGCATGACCATCAAACCAAAACAAAGGCAACCCCAAAGAAACTTACCTACGGTGACTCTAAAGAAGAAGGCTTAGGAAGCTTAAGAATGAAAGGCTTGCCAAAGCGATCCTTTGATGGATCCTCAGGAACGATGAAAACTTAAAGCAAAGCCCGTTCATACGGGAAGAGCTAAAGGAGCTTGTCCAGAAGTAAAACATTGTCCCATTTGAGGAGGTCTAAAAGGTTAGGAAATAGGAGTTGTTCAAAAATAAAATCCAAAGAAAGAAGAGCTAAGTCCAGGTCGAGAAGGTCCGGACATAGAGAGATCAGCTCGGATTCCAACTATGAGGAAGATTCAGAGGACACCTGCGAAGATCTAAGTACACCTTACAAAAGGCCTAAACCCACAGCTTTTACCTTAAGAATCACCCGTTTCAAGTACCACCAAAGAGCTAAACTCCCAAGAAATATAAAGGTGTACGAGGGCAGCAACGATCCAGAGGATCACTTAGGCATCTTCTCTGCCATTGCAGAACAAGAGGAGTGGCCATTCTGATCTGGTGCAAGATGTTCTGTCTGGCCCTGTGTGGCACGGAAAGGAATTGGTTTGGCGATCTAGATCCGAAAAGTGTGGACAACTTCAAAGAGCTGAGCCAAAAATTCTTAGACGAGTTCTCACAATAAAAGAGGTATGCCAAGAACCTAACTGAGATTCATGGTATCAAAAGAAGGCCGAATGAGGGCTTACATGCATTTATGGACTGATTTAAGTTGGAGAGCTCACACATCAAAGGTGTATCGCCTGTGTTGCGCATCTTTGCCTTCATGCACGGCCACGATCACCCAAAGATGGCCAAGAAGCTTAATGATAAGAACCCAAAGAAAGTGGATGATATGCTTGTAAAGGTGATAAGGGTGAACTCACAACAAGGTCTGCTGAGATAATAAGAGCTCTATAGTGTGATAAGGGAGGAGTTCAGACCGGGTGGTCCAGAAATCATAAAAGGACCCAAGGCTGAGTGGTCAAATGGAATTCAAGAGGAACATGAGAACGTGTGCCTTATATGCTAGAAGAGAAAAATTCACACCTCTCACCAAAACTCCAAAGTAGATACCAGCGATGGAAAGCATAAACTTCCCACCTTTACCACCATTGATAGGAACTCTAGAAAAGAAAAACTTGAATAAGTTCTGCGACTACCATGGAGACAGAGGTCACAACACTAACGATTGTTATCATTTAAAGAAGCAGATAGAAGAAGTGGTGGCATCAGGGAAACTAACTCATTTGGTAAAGGACATTCGGCAGGGTAATCAAATAAATAAAGGCCAATGACGTGGAGGTATAAAGGTGATAAATATAGTAGGATCAGGGGAAATCAGAATAAAACCTATGAAATGACAGAGCCAAGAATCAAGGAAGAAATTATGTTTCCATCGATACCCTAAAATAACCTAACTAATACCTCAACCATTCTGGAAGCTATGATCGAGGGATTCAAGGTCCGAAGGATCTATATAGATAGACAAAGCTTGCCAGAGATCAAGTACGAGCACTTCTTTAGGAGCTTTGATGCCTACATTAAGTCAAATCTGAGGAAGTCGAGTGCTCCCCTTGTAGGGTTTTTTAGGGGAAATCTACCACCCTCTAGGGTTGGTGGACCTCCGAGTAACCATGGGGGAACCAGGAAGAAGCAAACAGTCTTGTTATAATTTTCTATAGTAAAATGCCGCTCCCCCTACATAGTCATCCTAGGAAGGATGAGGATGAGAAACCTTGGAGCAGTAGGATCAACCATACACCAATGAGTAAGTTTCCAATGGTTAATGAGGTGGCTACTATGAAAAATAGTAGAGAAGCCTTGAGAGAATGTAAACAAATTTAGGAAACACATAACTCATTGAAAGAAACACAATGGCGACAACACATGGAGCAGATTTCAAGGATAAGAGAATAAGCCATATTACAGAACCGAAGCATCCCCGACCAGAGGCTAAGAAAAGAGCCTATGAAATCTAAAGAATTTTAGGAGGAAAATATAGTAAGAGAAAAGGTGATAATCTGTGACGGCCACTCGGATCAGCTGGTGGTGATTAACGGCAAGTTGCCGATTAGATCCACACAGAAGCTGGTGAAAGTTCTCCGAAGTAATGTAGATATGTTCTCTTAGACGTTGGTGGTAGGTACGGTTGTGCCTCGGTTTGTCATGGAACACTAGTTAAAAATGTACCCCTTGGCGGAATATACGGTCCAAAAGAGGCAATGCCTGAACCCGGACCAAAGAAGGGTGCTGAAGGAGAAAGTGTTTGAATGGTTAAAAGCAGGGACAATTAGAAGAGTCTAGTATCCAAATAGGTGACCAATGCTATACCGGTGAAATAAAAGGACGGTACTTGGCAAGTGCATACGGACTTCACAAGCCTCAACAAAGGTTAGGAATTAATAAAAGAATCGGTCACTCCACGTATCTACTTAATTAGCTCGTAGACTCAATATGTATTAAGAAGTAATCTAATCGGACTAAATTATAGAAAGCCTATAGAAAGCCCAGCCTATCCATTATATAAAAGCCCTCTCCACATATGGAGAAGGTGTTGGTTGAATGCATTTCCACACATATATGTGTGTGTGTTTTTAGTGTTATTCTCCCATCCATCTCTTTTTCTCTCTAAGTTCTCTCTCTCTAGAATAGGTCATTGTTTATGTGAAATCAATAACCTACATTTGGTATCAGAGCTATGGGGTGGGTTGAGTGATTTAATGGTTATGTTTTGAGCTTATACTCGGCTTATTGGGATTATTAACATTCGGCTTATTTTTGCTTATTGTCTAGCTTATTTGCTTATCTTTTAAATAAGGTCATTCTTTTTATCTATATCTTACTGTTCACAAATCAAGTTTTTCTTAAACTTCTTAACTCGTTGGGTTGTTTAACTCGTTGGGCTAAAGAGTTTGTTTTTTACATCATCAAAACTATTTTCAAAATTAGTGTTCAGAGTTTTATTTCTTATTTTTTAGATAGTTTTGATTTCGGCTTATTTAGAGCTTTAGCTTATTTCGTTACTTAAAGTTGTATCTGTTTCTTTAAAAAAACATGGGTTGCTTATTAAGTGTATTTTTCGTAGCTTATTCTAAGAGTAAACAACTTATTTTTCAGTTTATATCGTAGCTCATTTTTCTTTCAAAACAGAGTTTTTAAGTTTATTTGGTAGCTTATTACCGCGAAATATTTTTCTATGTTTCTAGTTTTTTTAAAACTAAGTTTAAACTTAAAAAGAACAAAATCTCTCATTGAATCTGTGATAGTTTATTGGTAATTTGTTTTTATTGTTTATTTTGTTGGGTAAACCGTTTGTAAAAGCTTAGTGAGAGCTTATTGAGGTCACGTCTTATATGCTTATAAAAACTGCTTAACACTTAGCTTATTTTGTGACTTCTTGTGCCCTTAAAACTGCTTATTTACTCGTTGTTTTTCTGAAATTTTATTTACCGCAGTTTAAACGGAAGTGCCCGCGGTTTATCATCTTTATCCGCGGTTTACCAAGTGGTTTACAAGTTTGAAATTTCTCGCGGTTTAAACTAATAAAGCTAAACCTAGTCTCGCGGTTTATCATTTCGTTTCAGCGGTTTACAGGGTCTTTCATCCACGGTTTAAACTCTTATAGGTAAACCGAATCCCGTGGTTTAAACTCTTGTAGGTAAACCTTGTCCCGCAATTTAAACTCTTGTAGGTAAACCTAGTCCCGCGGTTAAAACTCTTATAGGTAAACCTAGTCCCGCGGTTTAAGTTACTAGTTTCAGTTCATTCGTAGTTTACTAGATTTCCCGCAGTTTAAAGTGGTGGTTGATCCTGCGGTTTAGGGTTTCTATAATAAAGGTTGAAGACGAAGCAAATCAATAGAAACGATTCAAGTTTTCGGGTTTCGAGTTTCGACGTTCGCAGGTCTTATGACGTATACCACTAGAATCGCGATCCTCCATACATCATCGTAACGTGCTTGGTTTTTATTGAATCATTCTGAATCCAAACCATCAAAACCAAAAAAACCCTAGCTACTAAACAAAGAAGAAGATGTTTTGTTAAATATCCTGCATGAAATTTTACTTTAATATTGTTTAAAATTAAGATTTAACACATTTGACCTTTAAGTTTAAAAAGGTTTACATTTAAAACCCTTAGTTTTCAAAAAATTTAACTTTTAGCCTTATTTAAATAAAATACTTACTATTAGCCCTTAGGTTTTAAGACATTTTCAAAATTTACCTTTAATTTTCAACCATTTTTCGTTTTTAGTTTTTATTTTTCATAAATTTCTTTTTAGTTAACCTTTAGTTTAAATACTTTTGGTATGCGTTTAATTACATATACCTTTCACCATTAAAATCAGACTTAAAAGACCCAAAACGTACCAAAAATACATTGTATTTGTATGTTTTCACTTATTTTGTGCAGGAAATGGATATCCGATAAAAGGATGAAAAATCAAGCAAAAACAGACAAAACCGAGCACGAAATGGAAAAGCATGGAAAAGACAGTCAAATCGAAGTCAAAGTCAACCCCGACAAAGTCAAAGCCAAGAAGTCATCAAGTCAAAGAAAATACAACTTTAGAGACCAAATTTGCCAAATCCTAAAGTTGTATAAACAACGGAATAAATACTACAGGACTGAAGTTGTAATTATGCCATATATAACTTTAGGGGGCTAATTCTGCCAAACCCCTAAAGTTGTATAACAAAAGGACTAACCTTGTAAACACCCAAATATGCCTCAGGGGTATAACCTGCCAAACTCCCAAACCTATATCAACACAAGGACGAAGTTTGCAAGGGACAAGTAAGAGTTGAGGGGCTTTTTGTGGCAACCCTCAAAACTTTAAAGTACTGTATATCTTTCTCGTTTTTCCTGCCAAACATACCCAGACAACTGTTCATTGTCGTTTTGGCTTTAAACCTGCAACACCAAGCCAAAAACCATAACTCCCACTTCACCCCACACCCACATGGCCTCATTGACAGCTTGGCGATCCCAAACCATCCTATTGGGCAAGAATTTTCAAGGGTTTTGATTACTTCGACTTGGGCTCCAAGGCTATTGAATGGCCAAGATGACTTTTGCATCTCACTCTCACAACAAACACACATCTCCAACCTCTCAGCAAAGAAACACATCCAGAAGAGGACAAAAAGACCAAAGAGAAGACAAGTCCTAGCTTATTGTCTATATAAATGACTCTTTGTAAGCCCATAAGAGGCATCTATTTAACCTAGTGTGTTTTTAAATCATTTTAAGTTGTTGTCTTTTAAATTCTAAGTATTGTAAACTGTTTTAGCATTAATGATGGTTTGAAGTTTTTCTTAGTTAAGCTTTGAGTTATTGTGTTAACTTATGTTCTAAAAGCTCATATAAGCTCTTAAATAGCTCTTGTGTAACCTGTTTCAATATAAAAAAAATTACTTAGATATAAAATCTGTTGAGAAAAACACAAAAAAAAAATCACTCCTCAAAATTACCTCAGCAAAATATTAAATGATAAGCAAACAATGGAAGTGCTTATAGACCCCCACTAGCTTGTTTTTAACAAGCTAGAGCTTGTAGAATCATTCATTTACCCTGTTTAGAGCAAGGGTTTTGGTAAGTTTCCATTTTTATTTTTGCTTATTTTACTGTTTAAGTGCTTATTTATTGTTCCTTTTTTCTTATTTGTGCTTATCTTAGTTATTAGATGCTTATTTGTCTGGTCTTTGTTATCTAAATGCTTTGTGTTTGAGTTTTACCTTAAAATTGCCATTTTTAGTGAAATTTGACATTTGCTTATCTAGCTTATTGGAGTGCTTATTTGCTGTTTAAACTTGCTTATAATTGTTTTTATAGCTTATTTGATATATGGTCTAAGGAGTTTATTCATACAAATATCAAGTTATTAAGCAAAATAGTTGAAAACAGTTTTAAAAGGGGTGTTTGGCATAAGCCTCAAAATGGGTCAAAATGGTTTCAAAATAGTTTTGGTTATTTTGGCCAACTTTGTCAAGGGATTTTTAAGTCTTAATAAGCTGTTTTTACATGTTTTTTAGTTTAAATATTTGATTTTAAGCCTTTTCTATAAGTGGTATAGGACTGTTGGACTCAAAACAGTTTTATATAGCTTATTGGCTTAAGCATTGTTTAGCTGCTTACTTTTGTGTTTTTCATGCATGTTTAGGTGTCAAAGTTGAGTGGTATAAGTTTCCTTTTGGTTAGTTCTTATTCTCTTCAAAACTGTCAACTCTTCATGAGTTATTTTTTTTGTCAAAAGTTCAAATTTTAATTTCCAAATACCAGATAGTAAAAGTTGTTTGTAGCTCATGAAAATGTGTACTAGGAGCTAGATTCCATCTGTTTTAGCTAGGTTTTAAGAATAGAGATTATTAGCCAGCTTATTCATAAGCTGGCTTTTAGCCCCATTTTCCTTGTCAAGCTTGCCCTGGTGCAAACAGCTTAGTTGACACCACTTTTTTGCTTATTTGTAGAAAAACCTTAGTTTTCATTTTGCTTTTCTAGAAAGCTTATAAGCTGAGCTTTAAGCCCATATAAGCTTTTAAGCCCAAGAAGCCCTCTAAGTGGCTTATTTTTAAGCCAAAAGTGACCCTAGGGCCTGTTTTGCCTGCAGTTTAGCCCCATAGCTTATTTAGGTTTTCCAGCTTATTTGTCTGTTTAATTTTGCTTATTTGTTGTTGCATTAACTTATTAGGTTAGTTTAAGCTTGTTCTAGCTTATTTGGAGTTGTTTTAAGCTTATTTGAGCTTATTTGATTTTTAGTGTAAAATTTGAAGTGTTTTAACCCTTTCTAGCTGTTCTCTTTCTTTAGCTTATTGTCATTGCTTATTTTTGCTCTATTTTGCTCTTTTAGGTATAGTTTTTTCTTTTGTAGCTTATTTCCATTTTCCATAAGCTTATTTGAGCTTAAACTGTTTAACAGTTAAGCATTTTTTCTTACTTAGAGTAAATTTAGCAACTGCCATTTAATTTAGCATATTTTGTGCTTATTTGATTAGTTATAATTTTTTTTGTCTTTTTTAAAGTTGCTTATTTCAAATTATTTAAGAATAAGTTATTAAAAAAATAAGATTAATAGTGTTGGGATTAGGGGAGGCCCCAAGTGAGCAGGGCTCGAACTTGGGACCTCAACCCCATCAACCAACACTTTATAACATACCTCTACCATTGTGCTACATTAGCTCATCCGGTAGAGGATTGCTAAATTAATTATTTAAGGGCTAACAAGCCCATTAAGCATTCAACCCTTTTGGGCTTATTCCTGGCTTATTTATAAGCTGTAGGTTTTAGTTAGCAATTTTTCTAGGATCTTCATGTTATAAAGTATTTTTCTTAATTTTTCCAGATTTTGTTAATTTAGTTTAGTATTTTTAATGATTAATTTTCTTTAAAATTGTTTTTTAATTGTAATAAATTAAATAAAAATCAAAAAAATATTTTTCTTTTTTAGAAAATTTTATTTTGTCATATTGCACTTAGGAAAAATATAAAAACTTTTGTAGGATCATTTACGAAAAATTTTACTTTTTAAAGAACGGGTTTCGATCCCGATTCTCGTTTTCTCGTTTTTGAACTCAATTTAACTCCGTTTTCGTTCTAGGTTTTCTTTAAAATCTCCTTCTCGTCAATTTAAGTCATTAAAAGTGAAAAAATTACTTTTAGGAAAAGTAAAAAAATTCACTTTAGGATTAATTTTGAAAAATTAGGGTTTTTAGTGTGTCGTTTTAGCTTCCCGTTCTCGTTTTTAGTGTAGATTGCTTTATTTTTCCCGTAGTTTTAGAAAATCAAACCAAAATCTTTTCCATTCAAACATCAAATATCAAACCGACTTCCGACTTTCCAATTCACTCCTCGTTGGGACTACGACCCGGGAATTATCTTATACTACCCGGATTTCATTGACTTTCTTGATAATTATCCTCATTATATATTTATAAGTATTATATATTTATTTATATAAAAAGGGGTAATTCGTCATCAATCAATTTTTGGCGCCGCTGCCGGGGAGGAGTGAAAGCGTTTGTCGTTTCGAAGCTTGATTATTTGTGCTTGAAGTTTGTGAATATTTACTTTTTAATCTAAAAAAAACAACCAAAAAGATAAAAACATTGTCTTTAATTATCAATAAAAATCACAAGTTGGTAAAAGAACACCAACATATAATACTTTCAACTGAAGTATTATCCATTAATAAGTTCCCGAACCAAAGAATCAAAAACTTACCTTTTGTGTCACTTGCGAGGTACGGTTCACCTTTTTAAAGATAAACAAACTCAAAGAGGGGTATAAGGCGGGTTGTTCCTTGAAACTACGACCCTAAAGGAAAAAGGTTTTTATAGCTTTGCGCTTTCCTATTCCTCCGCTCCTTTGTGCGTTTTTCTTTTCGAAGAGTTACCGAGAAGCTTGTTGATTATCAGGTCTAAGTTGTCTTATTTCGTTGTCCGTTATTAAAATAAATTGTGAATTCATTTTTGATAAACCAAAAAGAACAAAAAAAATTAGTGTAAATTTTCTTTTTATATTTTAGTGCATGCGCACTCGTTCTCAATCCCGTAATCTTAACCGTCAACAACAACAAGCCCCACCGGCTTTTGTTGAACCATTTAATCTTGAAGAACCAATTGAAAATCCAGCTCCTCCCGTAGTTACGATGGACGATAATCGTACTATGGCTTAATTGCTCGAAGCACCCACCGAGGGTTACGAGGATGCCATCGTTGTGCCCAAAATCATCGCGGACAACTTTGAGCTTAAGCACAGTTTGCTTACCCTCGTTCAAAACAAGCAATTCTTTGGACATGACAAAGAAGACCCTCATGCTCACATCCGTTATTTCAACAAGATCACTTCTACGATGAAGTTCCCGAACGTCCCGAGTACGTCGGTAAAGCTTATGCTTTTCCCATTTTCCCTCGAGGGGGCCGCCCGGATTTGGCTTGAGAAAGAACCCCCTCGATCGATTCTAACATGGGATGATCTTGTTTCGAAATTCATCAACAAATTTTTCCCTCCCTCCAAAACAACAAATCTTCCGAGATATTCACAAAGATTGATGTGACGTTTTTATGAGCATGGGACCATTCAACGATCTCTTCGGGCATGTCCACATCAAGGATTTCAGAATTGCATCAACTTGAATACATTCTATAATGCCATGAACACTAATGATCAAGATTAGTTAAATTCCGCCAGCGGGTGGTAACTTTTTGGAAAAATGCTCGTGAATAGCCTAAGGAATCATATGAGATCACAGCCAAAGTTTGTAATTCATGGTACCAACCGTTTGTTGCCAAAAGTGAGTTCGAGCACTTCTACCCCCGGTATTTCTTCCGATGTTGCTGAGCTGAAAGATATGGTGAAAGCCTTACTTCTTGATAAGAAAAATCAATCTCCCGCTCCCACTCCCGTAAAAGCGGTTGAGGAAAGTTGTGTTACTTGTGGTGGTACTCATTCGTACCAAAATTGTCCCGCCACCAATGGCAACGTTTATCGTGACAATATTCAAGAGTACGTCTCTCAAGCCGCCGCAGCTAACTACAACCAAGGAAATACCGGTTATCGAGCCCCGATTGCTAATCAAATTCGACCTCCCGGTTTTCCTCCCGTTCAAAACAATCAAAACAATCAAGGAAACAATCAGAACCGTTACAACCAAAACCGGGGAAATTTCAATCAAGCTTCAGCTTACCAACCCCCGGTTAATCAAGGTCAAATCTATCGACCTCAGGTTGTTCAACCTCCTGCTTATCAAGCTCCCGCCTATCAAGCTCCAGCTCCTCAAATTCAAGGTGTATCAAAGGAAGATTTTCAAGCCTACGTAAAGGCTAATGATGCTGTGATGAGGAACATGCAAACTCAAGGTCAAAACATGCAAAATCAATTGACCAATTTGACGGACATGCTTTCCAAATTTGTCACTTCCAATACCGCCTCTACTTCAGGTTCGGGAACTCTCCCAAGTAACACCGTTACTAACCCGAAGGAGGACTTGAAAGGTATTACCACCCGAAGTGGTGCTGCTTACAAAGGACCCACGATTCCTACTACTTCTTCTCCTAAAGTAGTGGAGCGTGAGACCGAGGTCACAAAGGATACGATGCCTCCTACTAATAATGGAAGCACCGAAGACGTCCAACCTCCGGTTGTCCTTGTTGTCCATCATGAACCAATCTCTGAGCCCATAATTGCTCCAGTTAGTGCTTCGATGCCTAACCAAAAAACATCAATTCCATTTCCTTCAAGAAGAAATGATGAAAGGCGCCGTGAAAAAGCTAACGACCAAATTGAGAAATTCTACGAAATCTTTAGAGATTTGAGTTTCGAAATTAGCTTTACGGATGCCGTAGATAATGAGCCAGCACCCCTGAGTACCTTGATTCTCTGGAGGTGTTTCTTATAGACCAGTCGTGATTGATAGATGTATATCAATGGTGACATAATCCCATCGTGTTTGTAAGAGGCCATCACAATTAATCTGGACCAAACGTTCAAGATACACGCTAATTACAATCAAAACGCGACCAATCGACGTCATGAATATGGCTTGTGAAGATACTCAGACAAAGTTCTTGGTTTCTCTAATGTGATCATCAGCGGCAAACCCACTCCTTAATATGACCAATCGTTCTACATCTTCTTTCGACTATTAACTCCATTCGGGGACAGAGATATTCTCCTATTTTGAGGAAGCCCGACTCTTTTCTTGCTATAGAGTGATGATCCAGACTTCACCAGAAGTTGATCCAGGCTATTAATAGACCCGGATGGGAACATTTCTTCTCCACGAAGTCAATTCTTGAATAGTGATCCAACACCACCCCTTACCCATCAAGAGAAAATAATTTTTCCAGAACTTCCAAAAGATCTTAAAAATTTGTAAGTCAAACAAAGAAAAATCTTCAGTTAATCATCCCCCGAGGTTGAACACAAGGACTTTGCCACCTCATTAGAATATGCATTTTATGGAATGGGGGGGGGGTAAACGACAAATTGCCTCGTCATAATTGCAAAAGATTTAAAAAATGAGGAAAATGCCGCTCTAACGATGGTTCTTAGAAGACCCATAATCAAGTCCATCTCGATCAAACTTTCAGATATTAAGGGTATTGACCCAGAGTTTTGCAACAAAATTCTTATGGAAGAGGCTACGAACCGACGGTTCAGCATCAAAGGCGGGTAAATCCAAAAATCCATGACGTCATCAAAAAGAGGTTGAAAAGCTTCTTGACGCCGGATTAATTTATCCGATCTCTGACAGTCCATGGGTAAGCCGTGCCTGGTACCAACAAAAGGGTGGCATAACCGTCGTCAAAATGATGAAATGATTAATACCGACACGATTTGGTCACAGGGTGGAGAGTGGCATTGACTATAAAAGTTGACATGAAGCTACAAGAAAGGACCACTTTCCACTTTCTTTTCAATGGATCAAATGCTCGAAATGACTTCGCGGGAAAATCAATACTATTTGTTTTCCTCGATGGCTTCTCGTTATTTTCCAGATTCCCATAGACCCGAAGGACCAAGAAAAGACAACACTTACTTGCCCATACGGAACATTTGCCTATCGTCGCATGCCTTTTTGGCTATGCAATGCACCTGGCACATTTCAATGATGTATAGATGCAATCAATCCATGACATATTAAAAAACAATGGGAAGTGTTTATGGATGACTTTTCAGTCTTCGGGGATTCCTTCTCTACATGCCTATCCCATTTGGAAAAAATGTTAAAACGGTGTGAAGACACCAATTTGGTCCTAAACTGGGAGAAAAGCCATTTTATGGTAAAGGAAGGCATTATCGCCAAGCTCCCACACCCGACTACTGTGAAAGGTGTCCGTAGTTTTCTTGGGCATGCCATTTTTTACCGACGTTTCATACAAGACTTTTCAAAAATAACCCGCCCAATGACTCACCTACTTGAAAAAGAGACTCCATTTTTCTTCTCAAAAGAGTGTATCGAATCCTTTAATACACTTAAAAGAAAATTGACCGAGGATCCAATTTTGATTGCTCCCGACTGGGACTTGCCCCGAACTTATGTGTGATGCAAGCGACTTTGCAATTGGGGCAGTCCTAGGGCAACGAAAAAACAAGCATTTCCAACCAATTCACTATGCCAGCAAAACCATGACCGAAGCTCAAGCACACTACACTACGACTGAAAAAGAATTGCTTGCCGTAGTGTACGCTTTTGAGAAATTCTGGTCATATCTCGTTTTGTCCAAGAGCATAGTGTATACTGACCATTCTGCTATAAAGACTGATGCGGTGGATCCTTTTGCTTCAAGAACTCGATGTTATCATCCGAGATAAAAAAGGAGCAGAGAATCTGGCCGCCGATCATCTTTCCAGACTTGAGAACCCTCATCAAGATAAACTCGAGAACAAGGAAATCACGGAAACATTTCCCCTCAAAACTCTTGGATCGGTTGCTCTTCGTGTTGATAGTACCCCATGGTTTGCAGATTTCGCAAATTACCATGCGGGGAATTTCATTGTCAAGGGAATGTCATCCCAGCAGAAAAACAAGTTTTTCAAAGATGTCAAACACTACTTCTGGGATGACCCCTTCTTGTTCAAAATTTGTGCGGATCAAGTGATCCGGCGGTGTGTGCACGGCAAAGAAGCTCTCGACATACTCGAAGCTTGCCACAATGGACCCACCGGGGGACATCATGGTGCAAATCTCACCGCCAAAAAGGTCTTTGATGCCGGATTCTTTTGGCCTACAATTTACAAAGATGCACACGAGTTGGTTAAAAATTGCGACTCGTGCCAACGACAAGGAAAAATTTCACAAAGGGATGAGATGCCTCAAAACTCCATCCAAGTTTATGAAATCTTTGACGTTTGGGGCATTGACTTCATGGGACCATTCCCATTATCAAAAGGAAACAAATACATACTTGTGGCTGTCGATTACCTGTCAAAATGGGTGGAAGCGAAAGCGCTCCCCACAAACGATGCCCGAGTAGTTTACAAATTTCTTAAATCTCTCTTCGCCAGATTTGGTGCCCCTCGAGCCATCATCAGTGATCGTGGAACACATTTTTGCAATGACCAGTTTGCAAAGGTCATGCTTAAATACGGAGTCACTCATCGTCTCTCCACCGCGTATATAGACAAGTGGGCAGGTTGAGGTATCGAATCATGGCTTAAAAAGAATTCTTGGAAGGACATTGGGCGAAAATCATACCTCTTGGTCAGACAAACTGGATGACGCTCTCTGGGCCTTCCGTACAGCGTATAAAACACCCATCGGGTGCACTCCGTACAAGCTTGTATATGGAAAGGCATGTCATCTGCCGGTTGAGTTGGAGGACAAAGCTTACTGGGCCATTAAGTATGCAAACTTTGATCTCAAAACCGCGGGAGATCAACGTAAAGTTCAACTTAATGAATTAAGTGAACTGCGTGATCAAGCCTATGAAAATTCTTTGATTTATAAAGAGAAAACTAAGAGGATTCATGATGCAAAGATCAAAAACCGCGTATTCAACGTCGGTGATCAAGTCCTCCTCTTTAACTCAAGATTGAAAATTTTCTCCGGCAAGTTGAAATCCCGCTGGTCAGGACCATTTACCATTATTCAAGTCTTTCTGTATGGCATCGTTGAGTTATCCCAAAACTCCGGGCCAAACTTCAAAGTAAATGGTCATCGTCTGAAGCACTATTTTGGAGGGGATGTCCCTGCTAAGGATATCCTGGATCTCCAAACCTTCCCTAAGGACAATTAAATTCAGGGATTGGGTCAAGCTAAGTGACCCTAAATAAGCGTTTCGTGGGAGGCACCTGGTATGTGCTTAATTACACATACCTTTTACCTTTAAAAACGAGCTAAAATAACCAAAAACGGACTTAAAATGCCAAATATATGCTTGTTTTGCTAATTGTGTTGTGCAGGAACGGATAACTAAGAAAAGGACAAAAAACAAAGCCAAAACGACAAAACCGGACTCGGAATGGAAAAGACTGTGAAAGACAAAGCCAAATCAAAGCCGGAAAGTCAATCAAGTCAAAAAGTCAACAGAAAAGTCAACTGGTCAAAGTCAAAGTCAACCCAAGTCAACCCCGAGGCCAAAGTCACAGAAATAAAAGTTCAGGGACTGAAATTGTCAATCCTTAAACTTGTATATAAAGAAGAAAAGAGACAAAGGAAAAGACAAGGGCTGATTTTGCTTATTACTCAAAGTAACAAGGAGGGGGGCAAAACTGCCAACACTCCTAACTTGTATTACGCAAGGACGAGTCTTGCAATTAGACATATAACTTTTGGGGACTTATTTTGCCAAGTCCCCAAAGTTATTTAACACCAAGGACCATGGATGCAACAAGTTATATATCTTTGAGGGACTAACCTTGCCAAATGGGTAAACTTGTACCCTGTCACCCCCAACCTTTATAACTTTTGTTTCCCGCCCTTTTTCAATCCCAACGAACTCACGGGTTCTCCACCCCGCTTTTACCCTGTAACCCAAACCACCCCATGGATAATCACTTCCCCATACCTCGGGTTCAACTTACCCCGTTTTCCAAAACGTACGACCCCTTTCCAAGGTGAAACCTTCAACATAACTCGATCACCAACTTGAAACTCTAGAGGCTTACGCCTCACATCGGCGTAACTCTTTTGGCGATCACGAGCAGCTTGCATTCTCTGCTTAATTTGGACAATCTTCTCGTTGTTTAATAACAAGGGTTTTTGTTCTGGACCGGTGAGCCTAGCATCTCCGACTTCGGCCCAACACACAGGTGACTACACATACTGGCACATAAAGTGCTCGAAAGGGCACTTTAATACTAGCATGGAAGCTGTTTTTTAACGAAATTCAAATCAGCGGTAAGTGTCCTTCCCAACCATTCCCAAAGTCTATCACGCAAGCGCGTAACATATCTTCAAGAGTTTGTATGGTCCTTTCGCTTTGTCCATCAGTCTCTGGATGGTATGCCGTACTCATATCCAACCGAGTACCCATAGCTTTCTGAAATGACCTCCAGAAGTTTGATGAAAGCCGGGGTCACGATCGCAATGATCCGAGAATGTACCCAAGCCTTGTGACCACTTCTTCAAGTATAGTTTTGCTAGTTGTCCATAAGGACAGTATCCCTCATTGTAAAAGTGTGCAGACTTAGTGATCGTCTACATTACCCAAAGTGTCGTTTCCACTTTGCGTTCTTGGGAGTTTGGTGACAAAGGTCCATAGTGATATTCTCCTATTTCCATTGAGGAATCGCTGGTTGTACCAGTAATGGCCAGATGGTTTTTGGAGTTCGGCTTTGACTCATAAACACTCAAACCCTTGCTGACATACGGGCAAAGTCAGCTTTCATGTAGGACCACGCAGTAAAGTTGACTGTCATGTGAATTGAAATAGTACAAAAAATTCCTGTACATTTTATCGAACCCGGGGAACAGAATATTTCGACTTGTGAACCATGCATAATCAGCAGTCCTAGAATCACCAAAGCGCGGCAACCAACCTGTTGTTTAGACACAATAGTCCCATCCGCACGTGGTCCAATTCTCCTTCCTGGGTTTTTTTGGGTCTTCGAAACTCTCAATCATCATACCTCCTTACAACTCGGACTTGAGGTTTTCTGGTTTTCTCTTGCCTCATCTGAGCCTCTAAAAACCAGCGTTGTGAGTCCATACCGATAGACATAACTAATGCCCGAACCCGTAATGGCTTTACTCGTTCCTTTCTGCTCAATGCATCGGCCACTACATTTGCTTTTCCTGGGTGATAGCGGATTTCGCAATCATAATCACTAAGCAATTCCAACCATCGGCGCTGTCTCATGTTCAACTCCTTCTGGTCAAGGATGTGTTGCAAACTTTATGTGTCAGATGAAACCTGTACCTATTGTCCCGGAACAGATACTGCCTCCAGATCTTTAGAGCGAATACTATTGCGCCTAACACTAAATCATGAGTGGTGTAATTTTAATCTCATGAATCTTTATTGTCGTATGCTAGCAATCACTTTTCTCTTGGCTTTAGCACGTAGCGCCCAACCCTTTGATTGAAGCTCACAGTAAGCATGAAAGTCTTCATTCCTCGTGTAACTATAGAATTTGGTGTCACAGACACAACTTTGCTTTAATCAATTGGAAAAGCTGCTTCTGCCTTGTCACTCCATTCAAACTTGATCACTTGAGTCAGCTAGTTATTGGCTTGCGATCTTTGAGAATCCTTCAATGAATCTTCGTTAGTAGACTTCAATGCCCAAAAATTGACGAATCTACTACGTTGCAGACCTTAGATATGCCCAATCTTTGACGGATTCAATCTTGGCAGGATCTACATGAATGCCCTGACTGTCGATCACATGACCAAGAAACTGTACTTTAGGGATCCAGAATTCGCATTTAGAGAATTTGGCATACAACTGTTCCTTCTTCAGCAACTACCACGATTAATTGAGGTGCGCTGCATGCCTTGCTTTGTTCTTCTAGTAAATCAGAATATCGTCAATAAAGACACTTACGAAATTATCTAGGTATGGTTTTGCACACCCGATTCATGAAGATCCAAAATACATCAGGTTCATTAGCCAAACCAAACGACATAACTTGAAACTCATATGTCCATAACGAGTTCTGAAATGCGGTCTATAGAATATCTTCTTTTACGATCTCTTATTTGATGAAAAACCGACCTCAAGGTCGATCTTTGAGTAGATACTCGAACCTTGTAGTTTGATCGAACAGGATCATCAACCTGGGAAAAGCGGATAACGGTTCTTTACCGTCAGCTTATTCAATTCCAGTAATCTATGCACATCCGGAATGATCCGTCCTTCTTCTTGACAAACAAGACCGGAGCTCCCCAAGGTGAGGAACTGGGTCTTATAAAGCCTTTGTCGGAAAGTTCTTTTAATTGGTCTGACAACTCCTTCATCTCGGATGGTGCCAGTCGATAAGGTGCCCGTGCTTACATGTGCACACAGGTACCATATCGATCTGAATCACTTGGCGGGATGTGGAATACCGCAAGTCCTCGGGAAATACCTCAGGAAAGTCTAGAACTATTGGTACTATCTTCAAGTTGCTTCACCTTCGACTTGTCTTCCTCTCAACACCCTCCCTTTTTTCATAGTAAACCTGTGCAAGCAAAGATAGGACATCCTCCATCCCCCCCCCCCCCCCCCCCCCCCCCCCCCTCCCCCCCCCCCCCCCCCCCACCCCACCCCCCCACCCCCAAAATACTTTTGTGCCTTGGTGCACGAGATGATGTTCAATCGGGACTCGTGACCGTTGTTTATTTTTTAATGCTTACGTCACCCAAGAAAATTTAAAGTCTTGTCTCAAAGGGAACACAACACGTATCTCCAACACGATAACAAAACATTACGGCATGATATTTAGCTAACCAGTCCATACCGATAATGACGTCAAAACTACCCATCTCTACGGGCATCATAGCAGCAGTTCCTCCTACAAGAGAAAATGGAAATTTTCCAAAGTGCACTAGGTGTAAGAGTTATCATGCTGAAAAAGGACCATGTCGAGTGTGCTACAATTGCCAAAGGCCGGGTCATATAGCCAGAGATTGTAGATCACCGGTTAGGCATGCAGAGTCGATACGAGCAGTTAGGCCAAGAGATGGGCAGAAAGCTTGTTATAAGTGTGGAAGTTTGGATTACTTATGTCCAAATTATCCTAAGTGGAATCAAGGCCGTAATCAATCTGGAAATCAGCTAGCGTTGGAAGGGAATAGGAACACCCGAGGCAATGAGAACCGAGCTAGAGGAAGGGCTTTCAATGTGAATGCTGTTGATGCTCTTCAGGATCCTAATGTAGTGATGGGTACGTATTCCCTAAACAATCTCTACGCTACTGTGCTTTTTGATTCTGGTGTTAATTTTAGTTTTATATCCACTAAATTTGCGCCCTTGTTAAATGAGAAACCTAGTATTGCGAACCTCGGATATGTGATAGAAGTAGCTAATGGTAAGAAGAAAGAAGTTGATAGAATTTTTCGTGGCTGTAGACTAAAGCTACGAGATTCTATATTCCCTAAAGAATTAATACCATTAGGGCAAGGAAGTTTTGATGTGATAGTAGGAAAGGATTGGTTGTCAAACCAAAAGGCTATGATCGTATGTCACAAGAAGATAGTTAGAATACCTGTAGAAGGAGGTAAGGTACTCTATGTTCAAGGAGAACATAATGTCAGAAAAACAAAAACGTTAATGAGCATAAAAGTGAATGAACCGACGATAAGCGACATTTCCATCGTACGTGATTTCAAGGACGTATTTCCTGACGACCTGTCAAAATTACCTCCACAACGACAAGTAGAGTTTCGTATAGATTTTATTCCTGGAGCTACGCCCGTAGCAAAGTCGCCATATAGGCTAGCGCCTTCAGAGATGCAAGAACTGTCAAAACAACTTCAAGATTTGCAAGACAAAGGATTTATTCGGCCAAGCCACTCTCCATGGGGAGCACCAGTTTTGTTTGTCAAGAAGAAGGACGAATCGTTCTGCATGTGCATAGACTATCGTGAACAGACCAAGTTGACCATCAAGAATCGTTATCCACTCCCTAAGATCGACAATTTGTTTGACCAACTTCAAGGAGTGCGCTACTTTTCTAAGATAGACCTTCGATCTGGTTATCATCAGTTGAGAGTGCATGATGATGATATTTCGAAGACCGCGTTCAGAACACGATATGGGCATTTTGAGTTTACGATTATGCCATTTGGATTAACAAATGCACCCACAGTTTTCAGGGACTTAATGAACCGAGTGTGCAAACCGTACCTGGATAAGTTCGACATAGTGTTTATTAACGATATCCTGATATACCAAAGATGAAGGAAGACCATGAAAATCATTTAAGATTGATGTTGGAATTGCTAAGAAAGGAGAAGCTGTATGCAAAATTCTCCAAGAGCGAGTTTTGGTTGCAGGAAGTGCATTTTATTGGACACATGGTAAATCATGAAGGTATTCACGTGGACCCAAGTAAGATTGAGGCAGTGAAAAGTTGGAAGTCCCCTACGACACCATCTAAAGTAAGATCATTTCTAGGATTGGCTGGATACTATAGATGTTTCATTGAAAATTTCTCCAAGATTGCTAAACCCCTTATTTCTTTGACTCAGAAGAATCAGAAGTATGAGTGGGGTGAGAAGCAGGAGGAAGCTTTTCAAACGTTAAAGGACAAGTTGTGTAATGCACAAATATTGTCGTTACAGGATGGAGTAGAAGATTTTGTGGTTTATTGTGATGCGTGGAACCAAGGATTAGGGTATGTTCTTATGCAAAGGGATAAGGTAATCGCTTATGCATCAAGACAATTGAAGATCCATGAGAAGAACTACACGACTCATGACTTAGAGTTAGGCGCGATGGTGTTTGCGCTCAAGATTTGGAGGCATTATTTGTATGGAACAAAGAGTGTTATCTATACAGATCATAAGAGCCTTCAACACATATTCAATCAGAAGGAGTTGAATATGCGTCAACGGAGATGGTTAGAACTGTTTAGTGATTACGAGTGTGAGATTAAGTATCATCCTGGTAAAGCAAATGTGGTAGCTGATGCTTTAAGTAGAAAAGAGAGAGTGAAGCCTCGACGAGTGCGAGCAATGGCTGTGACAATTCAGTCTGGAGTTAAAGGACTGATATTGGCAGCTCAAGGTGAAGCATTTAAGGATGAAAATGTGTTAGCTGAAGGATTGAATGGTACGGACCAACAAATGGAAAAGAGAGAGGATGGAAGCTTATACTATATGGATCGTATATGGGTTCCATTAGTGGGCGGTGTAAGGACTAAGATCATGGACGAAGCTCATAAGACGAGGTACTCTATGCATCCCAGATCGGACAAGATGTACTATGATCTTCGAGACATGTATTGGTGGCCGAGTATGAAGAAGGAGATTGCTATTTATGTTAGCAAGTGTTTGACATGTGCAAAGGTGAAGGCGGAGCATCAAAGACCGTCAGGATTATTGCAACAACCTGAGATACCTGATTGGAAGTGGGAGAATATAGCTATGGACTTCATAACAAAGTTACCAAGGTCAAGTAGTGGTCATGATGCAATTTGGGTCATAGTAGATAGGTTGACCAAATTGGCGCATTTCTTGGCAATACGAGAGGATTATAGTATGGAAAGGCTTGCAAGGTTGTACATCGATGAGATTGTTGCACGTCATGGTGTACCAACATCGATTATTTATGATAGAGATGGACGTTTTACGTCAAGGTTTTGGCAAGCGATGCAAAAAGCGTTGGGAACGCGTTTAGATATGAGTACGGCTTATCATCCTCAAACGGATGGACAAAGCGAGCGTATAATACAAACGTTAGAGGATATGTTGAGAGCGTGTGAGATAGATTTTGGTGGAAGTTGGAATATTCATTTGTCGTTGGTTGAATTTTCCTATAACAATAACTATCATCAAAGTATTCGTTGTGCTCCTTTTGAGGCGTTGTATGAAAGGAAGTGTAGATCGCCTGTATTATGGGTTGAGATAGGAGATGGCAGATTAATTGGACCGGAGTTGGTGTAAGAAACAACTGATAAAGTGGTTGTGATTAAAGATAGGCTTAAAGCTGCTAGAGATCGTCAGAAGAGCTACGCAGATAATATAAGGAAACCCTTAGAGTTTCAAGTTGGTGATCATGTAATGTTGAAAGTTTCGCCTTGGAAAGGTGTAGTGCGGTTTGGGAAGAAAGGAAATTAGCCCCAGATTTGTAGGACCTTTCGAAATCCTTGAGAGGATTGGTTATGTGGCATATAGGTTGGAATTACCTGAAGAATTAGGTGGTGTGCATGACACGTTTCATGTGTCAAATTTAAAGAGGTGTTTAGCTGATGCAAATCTGCATGTGCCGTTGAATGAGATTAAGGTAGATAAGACCTTACGATTTGTAGAAGAGCCTTTAGAGATTATGGACCGAGAGGTTAAAACTCTTAAGCGTAGTAAGATACCTATTGTGAAAGTGCGATAGAATTCCAAGCGTATGTAACACCCCCAAAATGGGTCGCAGCGGAAATATGGGTTGGAGAGTGTTACTTCATAGATCAATAGCACGAGATATGAGAACGACCTCTATATGAGTCGTTTAAAATTGATACATTGGATTAAATAGACTTGTTTGTTACAATAGCCGAAGCTTAAATAGTTCATCCATGAAAAGTAAAGATTTTAAGACATAACAAATATTCCCAAAATGTAATGCATCCGAATCTTTATAGTAATGACTCCAAAATGATGATCACCAATGTATCATTGTTTCTCATACCTTATTGACCTGAGAAAAACATGCTTTAAAATGTCAACATAAAGTTGGTGAATTCACAGGTTTCGTAAATGTATAAAATAGGACCACAAGATTTCCAATGTAAGACATGTAACACATACAATATCTTAAAAGTAATTACGAGTGCACTAAGCTCATGACACCGAAGCTCGACATATATGTATGCAATTTAATGCACTAAATGTGCCCATGTAGATGTTCAAACCCGCAACATCCAAATTGTTCCGACATGTATACATTCATTGTTTCAGTACATTCAAAACTAGTGAGCGCTACTCACCCGAACGGGGATGTCAATCCCAAATAGATCTATTCATAACATTCGCGCTCGCTAACTAGCAATTGACAGTTCATGATAGTGGGCAATAGTGGGTTTAGCTACTTAGGCTAACTCGTAATTTGTTAAAAAGGGTACTTGCGTCCAAATGTAAAACAATGCATGTTTCTCACCCCAAAGTTGTAAAACAATATAATTGTGTAAAAGCGGGGCTATGAACTCACCGTAAGTGAATGATTGATTATCTAAATCAAATAAGTGGATCGTCTTGACAATCCGAAAGCAACCTAATTAATTATAGGCCGTATAAGTATAATGTATTTCACATAAATAAAACATCGCATGTCGTATAGCTACACCACCACCTAATGGTTTTTTTTATTAATTATTTAAAAGTTAAAACAATAATTAACTCGTACTTTGTTAAATGGAAACGTGTGTACTTGTATCCGTAAGAAAATATTATTTTCGTTTACTAATGTACCATTTGTAAAGATATGTAATTTAATGTTTTTAATTGATTACATAATGATATTTCATTATTAATTTAATTGTTTTATAAAAATAATGTATGAAAGTAAAAATAGTGCGCGTGATTTTAAAACCTCATATCTTTATCGTTTTGACTCCGTTTTATACGTTTCTTATGTCCATGTCTTCGTATTAAGATAATTTATCAAAATATCATATTTATAAAGTTTAAACCCCTGATGAACAGTAATATTTACTGTTCATAACAGTTTGTTTTTATATAATTAATTATATACAACTTGTAAAATACGTAACTTGTTCGTTATAATTCCGTTTTTCGAGTTCTTTATGTCCGTGGATTCGTATTAAGGAAATTTATCAAAATATTATATTTATAAAATTTAAACCTCTGATGAACAGTAACTTTTACTGTTCATTACAGTTTATAAAAACTGTTTTTATAGAATTAATTATACGTGACTTGTTTAAATCATAACTCGTTCATTATAATTCCGTTTCTCGAGTTCCTTATGTCCTTGGATTAGTATTAAGATAATTTATCAAAATATCATATTTATAAAATTTAAACCCCTGATGAACAGTAATATTTACTGTTCATAACAGTTTGTTTTTATATAATTAATTATATACAACTTGTAAAATACGTAACTTGTTCGTTATAATTCCGTTTTTCGAGTTCCTTACATGCTTACGATCCTTATGAAGAGTACTATTTTTATAAAATATAAAATGTATGGTCTATGGTTCGAATCCAAACAGTAGGTATAAAAGTAATTAGGGTTTTTAATTAATAAGGTTAGTTTATAATTATTTTTGTTTAAGAACCTTGCACCATTATTTCACCAAGTATTATACCGTATATCTTACATGTATTAAGTCCTCTAAATGTTCATGTCACTTGTTCATATGAAATCCTTAAACACTTTATATAACTTAAAAATGAATCTAGGTGGTGATTAACTTATACAACAAGTATGTACACAATAGGAAATGAATGAATGAACATGAAATACTTTAAATGGACCTTTTAGAAGATGAGTGGGATGATGAACACAAGATGTAAACCCTAACCAAGCTTTCAAAATCAAAACCCTAATCAAGAAAACCCTAGATATGTTTTCTTGATAATTCCTTGTTAAACCCGAATCCAAGCTTGTTAACACCTTGAGTAACCTTAGGTAGCCTTAGAATGAACACTTGAATGCTTGGAATGCCTTGGATGCAAAATTAAAATGAAACCCTAGCACACTCAAGGTATGCCGTGGGTTTAATGAAGTGGGGAGAGAGTTTTTGTTTGAATTTTTACTAGGAATAGATATGTGTATGATAATGAACAAGTTACTTGCTTCTTATAGTAACCATCACATGTATTAACCTTAAACTAACCCAAGTTAGGAAGTAGAGTTAGAAGTACCATTGTGTAAGAGCTCTCCTCCTCCCTAGGAGGAGGGAGACGCAACATGTGAGGAGGGGGAAAGGACTTTGACAAGCCAATGTTTAGAAACTTGTGTTGTGTAAGGTACCTTGTTGAGTTAAGGTAAGTTACTTGGATTTAAATTAGATGCTAAGTGTGTACATACACACAACCGGCCATAAGGCTTATTTAGTTGATAAGTTGGTAAAATTTTATGTATTGGGTATAAATGTGGGTATTTGTTTGAGTATAGATAGGTAAAGGTGCTTCCGTGTACGACCGAATGTAATTTATTACGAAACGTAAGCGTTTTACGTAGCCAACAAAAATAAATTATGAAAAGTTATAAATTATACTCCTAATAATCATATAATACTTGCTTGATGTAAACTTTAATTTGTTTGATGTCCGTTTACATTGAACGTTGATTTTTAGTTTACGCGATTTAACTATACGATAATAATTAAAAGTGAACGCGTAAAACACTAAAAATAAATAATGGAATTAATTAAAGTTGTAAATAACCTGAAAATGAGAAATGTTACAGAATGCGTTTTCATAAAGTTATATATATATATATATATACATAAACTATACATTGTAATTAGATCTAGTGAATATGATGAGATTTGTTGTTGTTGATGATGAAACGAACCTAAGAACACTATATGGAACTTATAATCTCAACCATAGTTAATTATCACTAGCAAAATTTTGATAGAATAGTGGTTATGGTGGTGATGGTTCATGGCAAGGGAGAGGAGGACAAAGAGATGTATGTGTTGTGTTTTGAAAAATGAAATGAGATAGTGTGGTAGTAAATAGGTGTTCAAAGCATGAAAAGCAGTCAGGTAAAGTGTCCCTAATAAGGTGTCTTTGTAAGACGCCTAAGTATGTTAACTCACCACATGGACATATGTCCACGTGGTTGTCATTTCTAGCACAAAGAGAGAGGGGGGGGGGGGTAAATGGTTTGTTTTTGTTAATCTTTTAATTAAGTAGGTAATGTTAGGCGTAATGTGTAAAAGGTGGTGTATTGAAAGAGTTAAAATGATAAATGTAATGCTGAGAGTATAAAAAATAAGAATGAGCAAGAGTCTTTAACTACTAAGCTAGAAAGATATAAGGAAGGGGTAAGAATGTTTAAAGAAAGAAAAAAGGTTGATGTAAACGATCATGAAAATACATTGATTCACAAATGAATGATATGATTCTTAACAAGAATGCAAAGTTTGCTGCTTTTCAAAAAGAGATCGGCACACTGAAATTTAGTCTTTCTAAACATGTCAAAGAAAATAAATCTTTAATGACAATCATTGTTGTTTTGAAAAATACAACCAAGGAAAAAGAAGATAAACACATTGAAGAGACAATTGATTTAGAAAAATAGAAGAAAGAATTGGAAAACATTGTTTACAAAGTGGGTCAATCTACGCAAACAATGCACATGCTAACAAAACCATAAATTTTCTATGATGACGTTCATAAACAAGCTCTTGGGTATCAAAATCCTTTTTATCTAAAGAAAGCTCAACGGATTAAGCCAACGTTATATGATGGTGTTGTGATATCTAAGAAACATGATGTGATTTCTGCGGTTGATTATGAAGAGACACTGATTTTAGCTGAAGAGGGTCAATAAAAAATGCTTGAAAAACAAAATGATCCAGTTTAAAAGAGAAAAAAGTCAATATTTCTCCAATTAATTACTCTGAATTGAATAAATTAAGTGAGCATTTTCAAAAACATTTTGTTTTACAAAAAGAATTATCTGTAGAACAAGCTTTCTGGTTATCGATTTCAAACCCAATTTCTGAACAACTTGTTGTTCCACCTACACCAGTTAAGATAGAGGTTCCTAGTGAACTTCCAAAGGTCAGTTTGGTAAATAAAAGTTTTCAAAAACTAAAAAATCACCTTGCCAAATTTGACAAGGTGGTGAAAGAAAGAACTACAACTTTAACAATAACTAAGGGTACATAGGCTTTTGAACACACCAAAGAGGTTTTCATAACATAAGTAATTCCGTTTTTAAATTCTTTAAGGGAATCATTTAAGGATTTTGACCATGGTCTTCACAATGAAGTGAAAACGGTTTTTAACCAAATGGAAGCTGTTGTTGAACAGTGTTCTGTAGACAAGAAATGTTTTGAAATTCAAAAGAAAGAACTTTATCTTGAAAACGATCGACTCTTGCAACTAATCATATCTCAAGATCTTGTGCATACTGCTATTAATTCTTTAGAAGTCATTGATGAGTGGGAAAGTATGAGAAAGAGCTGGTGTGAGGAGTATAATCGGAATCTGACACTTGAAGCTGAGCTTTTAAAAATGAATGAACTTTCAAAAACATGTTCAAGACTTCAAAATAATTGTATTTCACTTGAATTGAAACTACAACAGAACAAAGAAAGTTTTCAAACTAATAGATCTTGTAGCAATTTAGATGCTCCTACATTGAATGAATCTTTTGTAATAAACGATATGAAAGCTCAGTTACAAGCCAATGAATCCTTGATAAGTAATCTGAGAGCACACATTGCAACATTCAAAGGAAAAAGTATGTCTGATAATAATGAACCTATAAATAATGCAAGTGTGATAGCTCCAAGAATTTCCAAGTTAGACTTAGAACCTCTTTCTCATAGACTTAAGAACAATATGGAAACACATAAGGATTATCTTAATAAAACTAAGGAACATACTGGCACACTACGTGGGATTATAGAACGAGCTAGAAAATAGAATCCTAGTGATCCTTACATAGACTATGATTATAAGTTTACAATATACGTTCAAGAATTGTTAGTTTATGTTTCTCAGACATGTCCCAGTTCCTAAGTTGAAAGAAAGAAATTGGTTGTTGTCACACCAATGAACAAAACCAGAAAAGTTAGGTCTTAAGAACCTAAGGAATCATCAAGTACAACACAAAAACAAGCAGCATTACTGATCCAACAGACCACTAACAAACCTTTATTGTCTTCTACAGGAGTAATCACTTCTACTAGTACTAGCGGATCACAACCTAAGAACAATACAAGTAAAAATAGGATTATGCCAGCAGCAAGTAGCAACAAGAAGAATAAAACAATAGAATTTAACCCTAGGAAAGTTATGTCTAGTCCAAATAAAAGGAATCATGTGTCTATGTGTAATGTAAATTTTAAACATGCTGTAAAAGATGCGAATTCTAAGTTTATATGCTCTACATGCAATGGTTTTTTATTTTTGCTAATCATGATAAATGTGTTGTTACTTATATAAATGGTGTGAATAAGCGTGTTAAATCTAAGTCTGGTAAGAGCAAAAACATGGAATGGAAACCTACTAGTAAAGTATTTACTAGTGTTGGACATAGGTGGTTACCTACAGGAAGGACTTTCACTATCAATGGAACAAAGTGCCCTGTGACTAGAATCACTTACAATCTCATAGTGCCTCCTAAGGAAACCAGCCAAACAACCGTGATTACACCTAATCCATAAGTTAAGGTATACCGTAGGAGAACCAAAGTTACAAAATCTGTAAGTTTCAATGATGAACCTATCATCTTAGGATCTAGGCCTTCTAACATCTTGGAACCCAACAAAAATTGAGGATCTGCGGTTTCAAAGTCTCCATCTTCTTCTCGTATCCAATGCAGGTCGTTCAAATTGTCCTCTGGTACTTGAACTCGGGATGCTATAAGCACATGACTAGAAAACGCTCTTAGCTCATCAAATTTGTAGAAAATTTTCTTGGTACTGTCAGATTTGGTAATGATCATATTACAAAGATTATGAGGTATGGTGACTATCAGATTAGGAATGTTACAATTTTACAGGTTTATTATGTGGAGGGACTTGGTCATAATTTATTCTCAGTGGGCCAGTTTTGTGATCCTGATCTTGAAGTAGCTTTCCGAAATCACACCTTCTTTGTTCAAAACTTAAAAGGTGATGATCTACTCATAGGCTCCAGAGATACTAATCTGTACACACTTCTTTAGCTGATATGATGCGGTCCTATCCCATATGTCTCTTGTCTAAAGCTTCAAAAACCAAGTCATGGTTATGGCATCAAAGGTTATCCCATTTAAACTTCGTAACAATTAATGAACTTGCCAAACAAGGATTGGTCAGAGGCCTTCCCAAACTGAAGTACGAACAAGACCATCGGTGCTCTGCGTGCTCACTCAGGAAAAGCAAGAAACATACTGATAAACCTAAGTCTAAAGACTCCATTCAAGAGAAGCTATATATGTTGCATATAGATCTTTGTGGTCTAATGAGAATTGAAAGTATCAATGGGAAGAAGTATATTTTGGTTATTGTTAATGATTACTCTCAGTTCACTTGGGTGAAATTTTTACGATCAAAGGATGAAACTCCCGAGTTTGTAATTAAATTTTTGAAAATGATTCAAGTTCGTCTCAATACTTCTATAAGAAACATTCGCACAGATAATGGAACAAAGTTTGTCAACCAGACCCTAAAGTCCTACTATGAAGATGTCAGGATATCACACCAAACTTCTATTGCACATACTCCACAACAGAACGACATTGTCAAAAGATGAAACCGGGCCCTAGTGGAAGCTACATGTACAATGCTGATATTTTCAAAGGCTCTATTATATTTGTGGGCAGAAGCTGTTGCAACGACTTGTTATACCTAAAACCGGTCATTGATTCGTAAACATCACAACAAAACTCCTTATGAACTTCTACATGACAGAAAACCCGACCTGAAATATCTTCATGTCTTTGGTGCTTTATGTTACCCAACCAATGACAGTGAAGATCTGGGTAAGCTGAAACCCAAAGCGGATATTGGTATTTTCTTTTGATATGCTCCCTCAAAGAAAGCTTACCGAATCTACAATAGAGAGACTGGTCAGATTATGAAAACTATCCACATCGACTTTGATGAGCTGACAACAATGGGTTTTGAACAAAGCAGATCAGAACCCCAACTTCATGAGATGTCTCTTAGAACAATTAGTTATAGACTCATGCTGAATCCTTCTTCTTCAACACCTTATGTCCCACCAACTAAGAATGATTGGGATTTATTGTTCCAACCAATGTTTGATGAGTACTTTAATCCTTCACCAAGTGTTGTTTCTCTAGTTTATATTGTTGCTGCTCCAAGACCTGCTGATCTGACCGGTTCACCTTCATCAACTTTCATTGATCAAGCTGCACCCTCTGCAAGTACTTCATCAACAATACACGAAACATAGTCTCCAGTTATTTCTGAAGCTGTTGAAGAACAATTACAACCGACACAACTTGTTGATGATCTCTTTCTTGATATTCTTACTTCGAAACCAAGTTCTCATGAATTATCATCAAATGTGAAACCAATCAACCCACCTTTTAAACACATCAACAAGTGGACGAAGAATCATCCTTTATAAAATGTGATCGGAAATCCTTCTAGACCTGTCTCAACATGTAAACAGCTATAAACCAAGGCCATGTAGTGTTTCTTTGATGCCTTTCTCATTCCGTCAAACCTAAGAACTTTAAAGAAGCGATGATGGAATCTTACTGGATCGATACGATGCAAGAAAAAATTCATGAGTTTGAACGACTGGATGTTTGGGAACTCATACCTTGTCCAGACTTATCCATGATTATTGAATTGAAGTGGATCTTCCAAGTTAAGCAAGACGAGTTTGGAGGGGTACTGAAAAACAAGGCAAGGCTCATAGCTAAGGGATATCGTCAAGAAGAAGGAATTGATTTCGAAGAGTCATTCGCACCGGTTACAAGGATGGAGGCCATTCGTATCTTCATAGCAAATGCTGCCAATAAGAACATGACAATCTACTAAATAGATGTAAATACGACTTTCTTAAATGGCGAGCTTCGCGAAGTGGTCTATGTCAGTCAACCAGAGGGCTTTGTAGATATAGACAATCCTACCCACGTGTATAGGCTGAAGAAAGAACTTTATGGCTTAAATCAGGCTTCACAAGCGTGGTATGATATGTTTTCAAGCTTTCTACTATCTTAAAAGTTCTCTAAAGGTGTTGTCAACCCCACATTATTCACAAGGAAAGAAGGCAAAGACATACTCATGATACAAATTTATGTCGATGATATAATATTTGCATCTACTGATCCTAGTCTATGTGATAAATTTGCTGATAAAATGAGTTCTAAGTCTAAGATGTCGATGATGGGCAAAATGTCATTTTTTTCTCAGACTTTAGATTTCTCAATGTACTAAAGGCATCTTTATAAACCAGAAAAAATATGCTTTACAAACTCTTAAGAAATATAGAATGGACATCAGTGACCTAGTTAATAGGCCTATGGTGGATCAAACCAAACTGGATGAAGATCTATAGGAGAAACTAGTTGATGCCACTCACTATCGTGGCATGATTGGCTCCCTTATGTATCTTACATCCAGTCGACCTGATCTAGTCTTTTTTGTATGCATGTGTGCTTGGTATCAGGCATGACCTACCAAAAAGCACTTACATGCTGTTAATCAAATCTTTCGATACCTAAGAGGAACCCCAAATATGGGTCTTTGGTACTCGAAAGATACCAATATTGCACTAACAACTTTTGTAGATGCGGATCACGCTGGGTGTCAGGACACAAGAAAAAGTACTTTTGGTAGTGCCTAGTTCTTAGGAGATAGACTTGTCAGCTGGTCCTCAAAGAAGTAAAAAAGCACTTCTATCTCTAGTACAGAGGCAGAATACATTGCCTTATCTAGATGTTGTGCCTAAATCCTATGTATGAGATCACAACTGACAGATTATGGATTTGTATTCAACAAAATCCCTCTGTACTATGATAACAAAAGTGATATCGCTCTCTGCTATAACAACGTCTAACATTCAAGATCAAAGCATATTGATGTCCAGTATCACTTTATCAAAGAACAAGTCAAAAATGGTGAGGTTGAGCTTTACTTCATCCAGACTCAGTATTAGTTGGCTGACATCTTCACCAAAGCATTGCCAAGGGAAAGATTTGAATTCCTAATCAACAAGCTTGGGATGAAAAGCATGTCTGTAGAAACAATTAAAAGTCTGGCAGAAGAATCTCAAGAGTCATGGTGGCCCATCTTCGTGTATCCTATGTAAATATATAAAAATATAAAAACTCAAAAAAAGAATTTCCTTTTTTAGAATAGATTATTATGAAAAAGAAAATAGAAAAATATAAAACCATAAAAAGAAAATAGGAAATTAAAAAATTAGAAAATTAGAAAATCCAAAAATATGTTTGTCATGACATGTCTTCTGTAATCGATAATATTTACAGCTTTGGAAATGTCATTCAATAATGACACAGAGCTGTAAATAAAGTTCGAGAAGAAGTTTAAACTGTTTTCAAAACTTGTCATTGGCTTGTTGTTATTTCAGACAACAACCCGGTCTTCATCTTAAACGCAAGTATTTCGTCAAAAAAAAACTTGACCTCTTAACGGGAACTCAGTTTCTCAGGCATGATCTACTGTATGATCATGTAAAGGTTTGTGTATACTTTGCTACACAACCCGAGATTTTTTTAAAATAAGTGTATGTGTCAATGTATTTATTTTTGAAAAATAAGAGAAATCTTGTTTTTATTGGTGTTGTAATTCAAAACATATCACTCATCTCAGTTTCTCATCAGAAAAAGATTTTAAAAGAATTTTTTATCACTTAAACAATGTCTACAACTCTTTAAATAGAATACGGGACATTATTTGAGGGGGAGAAAGGTTCGAATAATTCTTTCAAAATAATATTTCAAAAATCAGTCACGGTATAAACGAGAAAAGGTTTTGTCAATAACGGATCATCAATTAAAGGGGAGTTAATGTACTTTTAACTCACAGGGGCTTTAGATGTTATTTGTTTCAACTTTTAGGGACTAAAAGGCAAAAACTAGTAATTAGATCCTAAGTTAGCAACTATAGGGCTAAGTTTGCCATTTCTCTAAATTGTTTAGGCATTGTGTTAAGTTTAAATGAGAATAGAAGGAGTTGCAAACAACAAGGACCATTCCTGCCATTTGCTAAATCCCTAACCGGGTATACCCCTTGGATCAAAATAGGAATAACATATTCCTCACAAACACTTAACTCGTTTTTCTCTCTTGCACATTTCGCGCGATTCAAGCATAAATTCAAAAGTTGTTGTTAAGCATTAAGGTAACACTCTAACTCATTTATAATCTCTTAAACATCACTATCTCATATGGAATTAGGTTATTTCTCTCTTAATCATTCAAAAACCCTTAAATTTGAAATTAGGGTTCATAAAAATAAAAGTGGGTTTTAATCTAGTTAAATTGAGGGGTTTTGTTCATCTAGGGTTGTAAATGATGCGCCTATAATAGTTTTTGATATCATTAACTTGTTAGTGAATTATAATGATTCTTTTGAGTAAGAATCATGCGAAACATGCGAATATGAATGAATGTTTGTGGGTTTAAGTGGTATTGCATGTTATAAGTATTCTCATGCCTTTGCTAGGTGTATTAAACCTATAGGATTCCCTTAGTTTGATTACTGGTGTTCTTAGGTGCAAAATATGCAAAAGTGATATGTGGAATGCATATGTTTGGTTTTAATATGTTAGTTAACTGATTGTTGTCCCTAGGAATGCATGTTTTGTCCCCTAGTTGCTTCATTGCTAAAAAGGATTTGTGTAGTTCTTATTATAGATCTCAAAATCATGAAATAAGGCTCAAATGTTGTTAAGTTTTTGATAAAAGTCTTTCTGCAATGATTTTAGATAATAAATGATGTTTGTGTATAAGGATGGAAAGATAAAGATTAATGTAGTTTGTGTTTTGTTGCCAAGAATCATGTGAAATATGTAATGGTCTATTCTACGAAACATGTTGTGTTTAGGTCTGGGAAATATGTTCATCATAAGTCTGTGAAATATGTCTATCATAGGTCTGGGAAATATGATTGTCACATTTATGCAAAACAAGACATGTGTTCTCATTGTGCGAAATATGTCATATTTAGGAAAAGAAACTCTACCCAAAATTTTCTAAATCCTACAAAACATGACACTGTAGTGTTTATCCTGCGAAACATGACATATTCTCAGTTTGACTTCTATTTGATCTTTAACCACTAATTGACTGTTTGACTAAGGTTAAATTTTACCAATCTGTTGACTTTTATAGTTGACTTTGACCATTCACCAGAGTTGACTTTCTTCAATTAGTATGTTTAAACAGACTTAATTGCATGAAACCTAAACACAAACTTCATCTAAATCAATCACAACATCAAGGATAATCTAATCAATAATATATATATATATATATATATATATATATATATATATATATATATATATATGCGTGTGTGTGTGTCATGAATATAAACTGTATTGGATAATTCTTAAGCAGAATCATGAATCAAGAACAAATTCAACAAGCTGCTCATGATGAAACACTGGTTCCCTCTGCTGACAGAGTCAATATCAGCTCTACCAACATGAGAATTGATCCGACACTGCTACAAAAGGAAAAAACCTATCAAGTCATCTTGGATATCATTAAGTATTCATCATGATGCAATTCCTTTCTCATCACTGCTGATGTACTAAAGATATACATGCAAAAATTCTGGTTCACAGCAAAGAAGACCAAGAAAACCACCTTCTATGAGTTTGATCTTGCAAACATGAAGTTTCATGTTGATGTTGAGTTGTTTCGTAAGGTTCTCGGTATTTGCCCAAGAGTTCGAGGAGAAGAATTCGTTGTACCTCCATCTGAAGAGGCACTGCTCACCTTTCTCATTGAACTAGGATACAAGGGCCGATTAAATCATCTCACAAGCATGTTTGTTGATCACATGCACCAACCATGGAGAACTTTAGCAACCATCATCAACAAGTGCCTATCTGGGAAGTCATCCAACAATAACAGATTCTGACAATCTAGAGTTGGAATATTGTGGGGTATGTTCCACAAGAAGAATGTTGGCTTTGTTGAGCTGAGTTGGGAAGACTTTCAATACCAAATTGACTACAGGCAGTCAAAGCTGAGAAGACGTAAAATCATGCCTTACCCTAAATTCACCAAAGTTATCATAAACCACTTCCCCTCCTTGCACAAATTCATTCCTAAAGGACTGACTTCAGGTCTCAACATAATCAAGGATGATGGTGTACTGAACAGAGTGAAGTTTGTCAAGACTGGTGAAGATTTTCAAGAATTTGGACGAGCTATTCCAGATACGATGTTGACAAATGAAATCAAGCAATCAGAAGCTTTGAAGGCTTTTATTGGCTACTCTGTTGGCTTGATTCCTCCCAAGAAAACTAGAGGTAAAGGGTTAAAAGAAAAGAAGAAATCAGTCACTCCAAAGAAGAAAGACTCAATGTCTACTGATGACAACAAGCCTGCAAGTGAAGAAGTATCTGAATAATTCGAGGGTGAACCTGCTAATAGGGAAACTGGAAGAAAAAGAACATCTTGTGTTGCCTTCAGAGATACTTCACGGGTATCAAAGAAGAAATCACATGATCAGTCTTAGAAACTTAAAAGTATTCAAATGCTGACTAAAGAAGAACAATTAGCTGCAGACACTATGCAAGCCATTAAAGCTAGTAAGAAAGTTAGCAGAAGTCAGTCACACATAGGAGACTCAAGTGAAGGAGCTGGTATTACACCAGAGGTTCCCGATGAGTCAACAGACAAAATCACAACCTTAAGTAAAGGAGCTGGTATTACACCAGAGGTTCTTGATGAGGCCAAAGCCAGTTCTACAGCAAAAGCTGATGCGGCAATTGATTGTGGATCTGAAGAAGAAAGTGACTGGTCTGATGAAGCTCACGTTAATGAAGAGTAAATTGCATGGGTGTCTAGTGATGAAGAAAAAGAGAAATAAGATGATCAAGATGATGATGATAGGAGCATCGATATTGAAGAAACTGATGATGAAGATGAGTATGCTGGGAATGAAGCACGTGAATATAAGTATGTGCATGAAGATGAGTATTTTCATAATGATGCGGATGAGGAAATGAAAGATGGAGAGAATGCTAAGATTGGGATATATGATGAAGAAATAACTGATGCAGAAAAAGCAGATGCTGAAAAGTCAGAAGCAACAAAGGGTGATTATGATCATGTTGGAAAACTTCCACCAAAAAGCTCTAGTCTATCTGTTTCATCTGGTTTTGGTAATAAATTCCTTAATCTATCTTCTGATACTTTTCTTGTTAGTACTACTAAAGAATCTGCGAATACAAAGATTAATTCACTATTAGATATTCAAACTCAACAAGAAGTTCCTCAGATTCAGTCTCCACCTCTACTTAAAGTGCTTGTTTTAGTGATTTCTGAACAAACAAACCTTTCAACGGCTCCTCCACAAGCATCCATTATCACTACAATCTCATCCGTGCTACAACAAGCAACACCAATCCCTACACCACCAATCACCACGGTAACTCCACCAGTTACAACTGTAATTCTCGATCCACTTCCAGCAATTATTCAAAGGCTATCTGGTCTTGAGAGTCAATTTGAAGCATGGAAGAAGTTGATCATTCTGAGGCTATTGAAAATTTAGTGCAAGAAAATATCATCAATGAGGTCAAGAATCAACTGCCAAAGTTTCTACCAAAAGTAGTTTATAACTTTATTAATCTAAGGCTGGAAAGCATTGTTCGTGATACACTTCAGAAGAATCAAACATTCCCTGCTTAATCTTCTATCACACCTGCTCAACCAGCTTACAGAGCAGCTGAATCTCTTTCTGAACTAGAGTTGAAGAATATTCTCTTTGCAAAGATGGATAAAAGCTGATCTTACTTGACTCATGACAAACATCAAGAGTTATATGATTCATTATTGAACTCCATCATGCTTGATGAAGCAATTGAAAAAGGAGATATCAATCCTAATAAAGTTCTAAAGAAATGAGACCGTGGCAATGACCAAGACGAAGAACCTTTTGCTGGACTAAACCAAGGAAAGAAGACCAAAAGGAGAAGAACCAAATAATCTGAGTCATATAAGAAGTCATCCACCTCAAAAGACACATCTAAAGGTAACACACCTCCTACAAGGTCAAAATCTGATAAATTCATGCATGCAAAAGATTTAGTTGCTAAACCTTCAAAAGATGTGATAATGGATACCGAGGATAATACTACAAATGATGATGTGGTTAATGATGTTGATCAACCATAAGATGATTTAGTGCCAAAGTCAGACACTGATCTAAAGAATAACTAGTTCAAACAACCTCCAAGGCCTCCTACTCCTGATCCAGAATGGAACAAGGTCAAAGCAGTTGATGATACTCAAGAACAAACATGGTTTAATGATCTGCTATCTGCTAAAAAGGATCCACTTACTTTTGACAAACTTATGGCCACTCTTATTGATTTCTCTAAGTTTGCAATGAATCATCTCAAGATTGACAAGCTTACAAAAGCAGAATTAGTTGGTCCAGTTTCCGAGCTTCTAAAGGGCATATGTCAAAGTAGCATTGACCTCGAATACAATATGGAAGAATGCTATAAAGCTCTGACTGACCAACTTGACTTGAAAATCATGAAGGTGATCGATGCTTATTTGACTTGAGCAAACCTCTTCCTTTAAAAGGTCATCTAGGTCATCTAACTATAGTTGCAGAATACTTCTTCAACAATGATCTGGACTACTTGATATATACAGACTCGGAAAGGAAGTATACTACGTCAATTACAAAGATGAAGGCTACAAGATATGAGTTAGTGGGTATTCAAGATATGATCCCGAAACAATGAAGTGTTACAAAAGTGAGGTATAACAAAGATGTTGAGCATGAAATTAAGCATTGGAGACCCAAGCGTCAACTATTCTACAAATATCAGCTCAACAGATTCTCAAAACATGATGTTTACTCTCCACTAAAGATTATGAGTGTGTTAAGTGTGAAGGTTAACAAACTACATGGTTATGGTTATTTGGAGGAAATTATGGTGAGAAGAGCTGATCGATAAAAGTATAATTTCAAAGAAGGTGACTTTGTAATTCTACACTTGAATGACATTGAGGACATGCTTCTTCTTATTGTTCATCACAAGTTATTCCATCTCAATGGTGATGTTATTATTGACTTGGCGGTGGTGCTGCGTATGTTCACTAGAAGTCTCATCATCAAGAAGAGGGTCAAAGATGTCCAACTAGGTATAGAAACTTACCAGAAGAAGCTCAATATCACCAAGCCTCAAAAGGTCTTTCCTAATCTCTGCTAAAGAACCTTACACACTAATATTTGATCCATAAGGGGTTGTCTATGGGGACTTAAGCAATCAGAAGAGACTGATGCGAGCTGATGAGCTCTACAAGTTCTCGGACGGGACACTCAAGTCTGTTTGTGACACTCTTCGCCATAGGCTACTTAACATTCATCTTGGATACAATAGAGATATGCCAAGAAGAAAGTGGTCTGCCATGGATCAGAGATGCTCAGGCATTATGGTGGATTTGATTGATAAGCAGTTGTTAGAAAGGCAGATCATAAGGAATCTGGAAAGATTGGTGGGTGCAAGGGAACTTGAGATGGACTACATGCTAATGCAAAGGACAATATGATTCTGTCATACTCGTTCTTCTTTCATAACAGGTCCTATCTTATAATCTATCTTGTGAATACGTAAAATATGTAGTATACAGACTATAGTATATATGTGTTAAGTATAATTTTTCTTGAATTTTTTAGTAAATTCAAAATCATTCAAAATCTGTACTTAACACTATATCCTACCTTCATAAATTGAGAGGGAGCATGTTCCTAATAAGACTTACTAATAATCAGAACATTTTTCTCCCCAAAGAGTTGTCAAACATATTTGAATAAATTGATATCGAAAATATCAAGAGATTTGACATTTTTGATAAGGGGAGAAAATGTGATTAAAATATACAACTTGTAATATGTGATCAGTAAAGAGTCTAGTGTGATCTTCTCCCTCACCATGCTAATTTTTTTTTGTTATCTATGCATGTGTTAAGGGGGAGCATTTCTGAAAAGTAAAACTATCGAGGTACAAATGCTTTGATATATATCACAAGTACCTTTATTGAGTTTTCAAGATGGTTTTAAGGCAAATGAGAGCAATACCCAAAGACCGACCATGTACTTACTTTTATCAGAGTTATAAGGTGGTTAAGTATAGATATTCATACCCATGATCCAGTCAGAATCGGAGAGATCTACCTAGGGAGATTCCAATAGTTAGATTAGAAAGTCCTCATGTATGATTTGATAAAAGGAGTAAAGTGAGAAAAGGGGACAATGTCGACTAAGACAGAGCTAGTATTGGAACAAACCCAACAAGGTGATAGTTATGAAGTCTTGGTAAGCATTGAAGAGGTTGAAGAATGAAAAAAGAAATGTAAAGATAAAGGGTGTAAAGAAAGAAGCCCTCCATATACTTAGGCATAAACTAGGTCAATACATATGCTATCATAAACACTAAGATATTGTCTCGTATTGAAGATAGACATCTTGGACCCAGTGATGCAATGCACAACCCTCCCTAGCCACTCAAGGTCTCTCAAAAGGCTCTTGTTTCATTTCTCACAGAGATAAACGCATTTCTATCGACTTTCTCACTCCGAGTTAGTTAGTATTGAAGTGGTAGTCTTCTCCAGCCTCCGATTACTAAAACCAAAATGCACTATTGAGTCTAGAGCCATAAAGAGATCATCAATAAATCTCATTCGGACACTAATCCAAAATATACTTGTTATTCATACACTGTGAAAAACAAGAAATATCTTAAGAGTCCTACGCATTATCCTTGTGATCTTGCCAAAACATTAGAGTGATACTTCATAGTATTCACATTGACGATGGAAATCCTACCATTACCAACATCAAACAAGCACTACGGCAGGTGACTTGTGAGATCCTACATGAATCAAACTTGTGATACTGGATATCGATTCGGTCCAGCTTATGAACTGACGGTTAACAGATTTTTGAATTAGTAAAACTCTCGATGTGTCACAAAACACTTTATTATTGACACACGATTGATTTTCAAACTGATTTTCTTAGATCTCTAAGAACTTTATTGTTCTAAGAGGTTGATCTCATGTCCATGGGCAGCCTCACAAGGGTATTTGGGCTTGGGAAGGCTGAACACGAATTGATGACTCAATCTATGAGATAGTAACTCACAAATTTACTATTATCGTGTTGTCTGCTTTGAGATGCTTCTGTAATGAGAACGGCTAGTTTAGCTGCGAAACCTTGTCAAGGAGATTCTTTTGAATTCTACTTGATGACAGGCAGTATTTATACTGATTAACGGCGAACCATGGTTATTGCAACCATATTCAATGAAGTGACAAAGACACTTTCATCCATATCTATTGATTATGACTAACCTAAACTAACATGTATTCCTTATAGTGGCAGAAACTAGTTCAAGACGAGTTAGATTCATAGCCACATGCTCATACTCGATCGATAAACATAAAGACATGATCAAAGCTCAAGTATATGTTACTCAAGTCTTTCGCTAATCTGATACTCAAATATCTTCCTTGAAGTATTAAAGTATGCAAGAAGAAGCATTCCAAGGTAGACCGTTTGATAGCTTTCAAGATAAAGAAAAGTGTGAGCATGTTGGTCTGAAGGTCATAAGATCACAAGAGGGAAAAAGATTACAAGATGATGAAAATAGATGATTGGCTAATGATCTTAAAAAGCTCAAGATCACATCTAAGTCAAGCTAAAGGAACTAGCTCAAGCCTAAAGTCAAAAGATCACTACATCAGATTTACAAGATAAAGATCAAGAAATAAAGACTACGAACAAGATAGAATACATTCATAGAATGCTAAGCTTAAATTTTTATAAAATGGAGTGACCTCCCTTAGGGGGAGATTGTTAGGATTACAAAAAAGTCCCGGTCACTCCTAATATATATAACTCGTAGCTTATAGTTAAATGTTTGGTTAAACATAAGCTAACCGGGCCAAGCCCATGGTAAGCCCATGGGTGATCGGCCTTGTAAGGTACTATATAAGCCCTCTTCATGTATTGGAGAGGGTGTTGGTCATTTGGCATAATCTAATATTATATGTTTCTTTCTCTCTCTAAGTGATTAACCACTTCTCTTTCTCTCTCTAGATTTCTCTTTACTTCTCTCTTGGTTTATGTGATTTGATATCTTACAATATTTAAATTTATTAAGAGACTGAAGGGCTCAAGAACTGACCTTAACAATCTCCCCCTATTTGAATAATAGCCTAATATAAAGTCAGTAGTAAGTTAGCAAAACAACTTCTTCTTACAAACTGATATAATTTGAACAACATAAACTAATAACCATTCATTCTAACATTCAATACATTACAATACAAAAGATAAAGTTATTACAAATGATTACATTATTTACTGCCTTAGTTGCTCAATGGGGTTCATGTTTCTTTTATTTACTTTAATAAGCAGAAAGGAACTAAAAGTTCTGGCATGATCATTAAGGTTGGGTCCTTGATAAAACCTGAAGAACAATTCTTGCATAGTGTGTAGCATTTCATTGGAGGGGTCTTCAAAATCTTTAATGGTGACAAAATCATGTCTTTGGAAAGAATTGAACAAAATCACTCCTAGGACAGGTTTATTTAGCATAGTACCAGCTGGGTGATCTTCATACTGAACTGATGGCTTGAACTTCTTGGTTGACTTGAAGTAGTCATGGAAGTCATCAACTTTTTTCCTTTTCTTGTTAGCTAGATCATTCAGCTCATCCAGAGGGTCTTATTCTACAAAAAGTTTGTTGAAGTTAATCTTTAGTTCTTCTTCAGTACGATGAAGGTAATCTATTTTTGTTTTTATCTGCTCATAGATGGTTTTTCATCCTTTTCCTTTTCTGTTAGGACAAGCTTGTACTACCTCCATCCTCCCTATATACTTTTAGTGTGATAGGGCCCCTCCTTGTGAGAACATCACAATTTGTGATCTTAGAGCTTTTCCTTCTATTCATCATTTTGTCATAGTATTTATCATACAGTAACTTATCTTTGTAGTACTTTGTCACCACATCAATGCCCATAAGATCAGCCAGTTCATTCTTTACCTTTTCTACTTCTTGTTTGGCCAAATCAGCTTTGACATATTCTTCAATCCTCTTTTGCTTTTTGATTTTCTTAGCAGTAAAGTGAAATTATTCACCACCTTTAGTGACAAAATAAAACTTCTTCAACTTATTTTCCTTGGAGGATTCAACTATAGAATCAACTGGATTGGCATAATCATTCTCAGAATCACTTTCAGTCTCTTCTTCAACTGCATCCTTGGAAGACATAGCTTCTTTGCCTTTGTCTTTCTTGATAATCTCCACCTCAGTTTAAGGAGTGCTTCTTGGGGGACTTGGAAAGAAAGGAGATTGAAATGATGAAGTAGTTGGTAGAGTTGTAGTTGTTGGTTGTTGTTTCAAGTTTGCTTTTTTAGCATCTTTTGCAATTTTTCATTGAAAGAGCTGGGCGATTGTAACTTGGTTTGTGTTATTCTTCCCCTCAGCAGGTGAAGCACCAGCTTGGCCTGCTGAAGGAACACCTTTCTCCCCAGTTTTTAGTGTGCATTTTCCATAATGTGTGCAAACATGTTCAAGGTATCAGTGACCTTGTTTAGTAGACTTAGAATTACATCCAAAGTCTCGAGCTTTGCTTGAACTAAAGAGACTTGACTTGGTAGAGTGAGGAACTCTACTAGAAGTTCCCACTAAAGAGTCTTTAGTTCAGCAACCTGGGAGGTAAGATTGGAGACAGTGGAAGTAAATGTCTCTAGTTTGTTTGGTATTTCTTTCAAGTCTCCAGATAGCTCAAATTCCATTCCTTGAACATGCTTCTTTAGTTCTTTGACTTCTCCAGATAATATAGTGATATTAGAGGGGAGCTCTTTCAGCTTAGATGGTATGAAGTTGCTAAAGTCATAAGAGGACAAAAACTTTGATAGTTAAAGTTTTATGGATTTTACTAGAAGATGAGAGAGTTAATCCACATTGGGATATGAGGGTTGAGTTGTAAGTAAAGCAACTTCAGCTTCAGCCTTGGTCTTTTGTTGTTCTATCTTCTAGTTCTAAGATTGAAGCAACAGAACCTGATTGGTTAGTTCTCTGAGTTGAACTGTCTATGAAGATGGAGGATGAGGAACTAAAGAGTTTCTTTATGAGAGGTAGCATGAGTGTCTTCATATGTTTCTTCCTTTTCTTCCTCTTCATTTTCATCTTGAACAAAGATAGGCTCATCTTCTAGGGAGTCTAGGTCCATGGATTTAGTCTTTACATCTTGCATCAGCTTTGACAGATCTTCTAGCTTGATTGTCTTTGAGATTTCATCAGAAATGGACTTCATATTTGTACCTGAGTTAGTATGGGTAGTTTTTAACCTATCTTTAGTAGATTTGGTTTTATTTATAAGAACACTTGGATTAGTCCTTGCAAATATATGCTCAAGTGAATAGTTTTAGGCTCCTTCATCCATACCTTGTTATTGAGGTATGGAATCATTAGGAGTAGATATTCCAAGATCAGCTTCAGCTATGGAATCTACTGAAGCATCACATCCTGATGTAAACTTAAAGTGAAAAATGGTAGAAGCAATGAAAATAGGTTAAATATGAATATATGAAAACATGCCACTAATGAGCTGAGGGTAGGCTCCTTCTTCACTAGTGGCCCCTAAACATGTTGGGCCACCAGCTGCTTGTTGGTCCTCTTTATGCAGTTAACCAACCACAAGTGTAGAAGCTAAAGGCTGGCTGGGGTTTATGTCCACTGCCGAATTGGACTGAGTGTCTTGATCTGAATGGCAAGTTTTAAATCCAATGGGACTTGTAGAGGACCCACCTTTTTTGCCTCAGTTTTGGACTCAGATGTGTGCTTTGAAGATTGTTTTCTTCTGAGTCTAGTTTTAGCTCCAGGCATTTTGCCTTGGGAAACCTTCTTCTCAACTTTTGAGGAGGTTATGGGAGCTTTAAATTCCACAAGCCCCTCTGCTTTACAGATAGCCAGCATGTGGTTAGTGAAGGGAGGTCCTTCAGGTTGGTTTGGCTTTAATGCCCAATTATGAACATTAAAGACCTGAGTGGGGTTTAGAATAAGCTCATCATTTCCATATACAGGCATCATGTATTCCAATAGAAGAGATATAAACCAAGGATAAGGAACAACTTTTTCCCTAGATTTCTTGTTCATCTTGTGGATTATATCTTCCCAATTCAACCTAGCAAAATCTATTTCTACCTCATTTGCAAGATAATAGAGAATGATTATCATACTTGTTGGATTTTTGATCAAGCCCGCCTCTCTTTCCCCTAGACAATGAATGATTTGGGCCATGTGTAACCTTCACCTAGGAGGAAGACAACTCTTTTTAAGGGTTCCTTTTTCCCTAATCTCCCTACTATACCCAATTGATGAAAACCATGGTCTTATTGTTGTTAGGGGAAGGTGTGTTAACATATATACTTGAGTGAGACAAGTAGTTTGTTCCTAAAGGTAGTAACACTTACTTCTCTTGTTATTCCCCCTTTAGGAGTGGAAATCCATATTTTGGAGTTTTCTAGAGTTTTTGCAGTATACCAGAATTCAGATAAGCATTCTTTGTATTGGTTTGGTGCTCTAGTAAATGCTTCCTTTAGATAACATTTTGAGATGAAGTCAGAGACTAGCTTAAAGTATTCTGAGTTTGGGTATGGAGGATACAGTAGGGCAAATTCATTGTTGGTATTTAGGTTATCTCATCAAAGTTTAATTCAACTTGAATTGCAGGTAAAAAAGGATTTGGACTTTCAGGTCTATTTTGTGGTTAGGTATCAGCTTCTTCCTTTAGAATGAGCTCTGGTGGTGAGGGGATTTGATTTAGATTGGATGATTCTGCCATTTTTGTAATTAGGGTTTTAAATGGTTTTGATATGTTTTGGGGAAGTTTGTGTGGGTTTATGATAAGTGATTTGTGAATCGGTATGATTTCCTTTTGTGATTGGTAAAGTTACACTTTCTTCTTAAAGAATTTGTAGCTGCCATTTAGAAGTTAAGGGTTGTGAGGAATATTTTAGGGTTTGTTATTGCATGAAAACTAAACTTTGCATTTAATGAAAGTTAGTGATGCATGCCTCTGACACCTAGAACAATGAACAACCGTCTATTCAACTGTAAAGGTAAGTGAGAGAAAGAAGGTGAGGTCATTCTAACGTTTGGATATCCCTTTTAATAATAATAAAAGTAAATAATTTATTTTATAAGAAATCTTTTAGAGAAAATTATATTAATTTTGAAAATGACTTTTGCTTTTAAAACTGACCTTGTGATTGATGTTTTTAAAGAGCTGAACTAGGTTCATGTTTGGTGTTATGTTATGTTGAACTGATTATTGTAATCTTCATCAATCATTAATGCTCCAGCGAAGGCGACAAAACCACATATGCTTATACAAATCCATGAATGAGACATATGTGATTGCTTAGGGCCAGTTTGGTTCATGGGCATAAGTGGGTATGGATTCAAAGAAATTCCAAATCAATAGTTTGGTATGTTTTTTTCATTCTGACACAAGGTATCGAATGATAGATACCATACCAGACCACACTTATGCCTTTTGACAAAACCAACCAATAGGGTGTTAGTTTTTTTATTTTACTATTTTTCTTAACCACAAATTTATTCATTCTTTATTTTATTATTTATTTTATCACTTTTATAAAAACTTATAATATCTTCATTTACATATAAATAAATATATAATACATATAATTTTTTATTTTCTCTCTCCTACTTTTCTTTCAAACCATTACCAAATCCAATTCCGATTCTAACCCCTCTACAAACCAAACGCACCCTTAGTTACTTCACTCTAAAAAGCTAAAGAATTAGATCAAAATTATGTTTTTAGAAACTGAACTGAAGAAAGTAAATTAGTTTTGTTCAGTTCTTGATGTGACCAATACTAATTCTCCAGTGAAGGCGATAAAACCACACATGCTCATGCAAATTCATGAATGAGACATATGGGATTGCTCAGTTACTTAACTCAGGCAAGATAAAGGTTATATACAAAAACTGAACTGACATTTATAACAAATAAAAAAATTAGTTTTGGATGAAACACTTATACCTAGTTTAACAATCAATCTTTTGAAAGTTGGTTCATCCAGAGGCTTGGTGAAGGTATCAGCAAGTTGATATTGAGTGGAAATGAAATGTAATTCAATGCCCCCTTTGAGAATATGATCTCTGATAAAATGATATCTGATATCAATATGTTTTGTTCTTTAGTGTAGAACTGGATTGTTTGGAATTGCAATAGCACTTGTGTTATCACAAAATATGAGTACCTTTTCATATATGATGTCATAGTTAGTGAGTTAACTCTTCAGCCATAATATCTTGGTACAACATCCAGTAGCAGCTACATATTCAGCATCAGTTGAGGACATAGCTACATATTGCTGCTTTTTAGCACTCCAGCAGACAAGTTTACCTCTTAGCAATTGATAAGTACCTAAAGTGCTTTTCTTGTCCATGTTGCATCCAACATAGTTAGAGTCTGAGTATCCTTTTAGATCAAAACTTGAGCATTTTAGATACCAAAGACCAAGATTGAGAGTACCTTTTAGGTACCTAAAAATTCTCTTAACAACAATAAGGTAGGATTCCTTAAAATTTGCTTGATATCTTGCACAAAGACAAGTTGAGAATTGATTGTCAGGTCTGCTTGCAGTTAGGTACATTATTGATCCAATCATACCTCTATACTTAGTCTCATTTACAGCTTTTCCATTAAGATCAGTTCCTAAGTTGTTAGTGGGTACCATTGGAGTTTTCACTAATGAACCATTTATGTCATATTTCTTTAGCAGATCCTTAACATATTTTTCTTGATTGATTAAAATGCCTCTTTCAGATTGTTTAATCTGAAATCTAAGGAAATAGGTGAGGACACCCATCATGCTCATTTCATATCTTTGAGTCACCAGTTTAGCAAATTGTTTGCATAATTTTATGCTGGTGGACCCAAAGATAATATCATCAACATATATTTGCACTAGAATCACCAGTTTGAGTTCTATAGACAAACAATATGTTGTCTATCTTACCTCTTACAAACTTGTGTTTAGTGAGAAAAGTTAAGAGGGTTTCTTACCATGCTCTTGGAGCTTGTTTAATTCCATAAAGGGCTTTATCCAATTTGCAAACATGGTTGGGGAACTCATTTCTCTCAAAACCTAGAGGTTGTTTGACATAAACTTCTTCCTTCAGCTTTCCATTTAGAAAAGTACTTTTCATATCTATTTGATAGACTGTGAAGTTCATGTATGTGGCAAAGGCAAGAAAGATCCTAATTGCTTCAAGTCTTGCAACTGGAGCAAAGGTTTCATCATAGTCTATGCCTTCTTGTTGATTGTAGCCTTAAGCTACAAGCCTTGCCTTGTTGTTGATGACAATCCCTGTTTCATCTCTTTTGTTTTTGAATACCCATTTTGAGCTAATTATGGTTTTACCATATGGTGCAGGAACTAATTTCCAGACTTTGTTTTTGGCAAATTGGTTTAGTTCATCTTGCATGGCATCAACCCATCCAAGATGCTTGATTGCTTTAGAGACCTTTTTAGGTTCTTTTTCTGATAGAAAATATATAAAGAGACATTCATGAGCTGAAGCAGCACTAAGTTCTTTAGCCATGGCTCTAGTGAGCATTCCAGCTCCTAGATTACCTATGATGTTAACCAGCTTAATATTTTTATCCTAAGACCATCTGTCTTGAGGAACTAGAGAGGCCATTGATGGGATGGATGATGAAGGAATAGTTGGGATTGGAATTATATTTGGAACTGAATTATCCTCAATTAGAGAGGTTGGTTTAGGATTCTGAACATCTTCAATGTTGCTGAGGTTATCAATGATGGGATCATCATTGTTGTGATTTGAGTGGTCAGACTGATTATCATTAAAGATTTCATCAATTTGAGCATGATGATCATTTTGATCATTGTGATCATTTAGATCAGTTTGATCATTTTGATCAGATGAAACTTTAGTTTCAAGGACAACTAGTTCAAGTCTTTCATAGGGTTCTATAGAGGATACATTGTTTATATTTGTTTAACACCTTTGAGAAGGTTCATAAGGATGAAGATACTCATCAGGTGGGTATCTTTTAGATTCAGCAATGTTGATGGTGTCTACTGATGGGTTTATGAATTTGAAATCATCAATGCTTTCATTAAATGTGATGTGATAGGTTTCTTCAGTTTTGTTGTCTTATTGTGTTGAAGACTCTAAAGGCTTTGGAAAATAGTGAGTATCCAAGGAAATAACCATCATCAGCTTTTTCATCAAACTTTCCTAAATTGTCTTTATGATTATGGATGTAAACTGGACATCCAAAAACATAAAGGAAGTCAATGTTTAGAATCCTCCCACAAAAGATTTCATAAGGAGTTTTAAGATGTCTCTTAACAATAGTTGACCTATTTTTGAGTGTAGCATGCAGTGGCTACAACTTCAGTCCAGTACTATTTTGAAAAGATAGATTCGGAAAGCATTGTTCTTGCAGCTTCTATAAGAGTTATGTTTTTCCTTTGAAAAACACCATTTTGTTTACGTGTGTATGGAGAGGAAAAGTTTTGATAAATCCCATTTCCATCACAAAAGTAGACAAGAATGCTATTCCTGAATTCAGTACCATTGTTAGTTCTGAGTTATTTGACTTTGATGTCATTTTGATTTTCAACTCTTTTGATGAAGGACATGATGATTTTAGGAGTTTGACTTTTCTTATTCAGGAAGTATACCCAGGTGTGCCTTGAGTACTCATCAACGATGACAAGGGTATACTTTTCATGGTTAATGGACCTAGGAGTTATAGGTCCAAATAAATCCATGTAAAGAAGATGAAGACATTTCTTGATAGAAGATGTTTATTTTGTTTTGAAGTTGGCTCTATGATGCTTTCCCTTTTCACATGATGAACATGGTTTGTCCTTGAATATACTAGTGAGGGAAGACCAATAACAAGATTTTTTTACCACTTTATTGATTGTTTTGAAGTTTAGATGAGCAAGTTTTTTGTGCTAAAGCCAGCTGAGATTTTCAGTAGCTTTGGCAAAGAAAAAAAATTCTTGTTCAGAGGAGATCATGTACAAAACACAAACATCTCATACTCTTGGAGAAATCATAACAATTTCTTTGTTAGGGTAAAAGATTGTTCCTCTTTTCTCATTAAACTAAACAATATATTTAGCATCACACAATTGACTGATGCTAACTAGATTGTATTTAAGTCCATTTACAAAAGCTACTTATGTGAAAACTATACCATTACATTTTATAGAACCATAACCTTTAGTGGTGCATGTAGAGTCATCTCCAAACACTACCTTAGGTCCTGGCTATTCCACATATTTTTGCAGGTAACTTTTGACACCAGTCATATGCCTTGAGCATCCACTGTCCAGGTACCAGATGGGCTTCCTGATGTCACACTACACAAATAGGTTTAGAATGGTTAGTTTTGCTTACAAACCCACCTTTTAGTGGGACTCTTAGATCTGCTAGCATTTGATGATTTAGTCTTATTTGATTTGTGAGATTCAGCTTTCTTAGCTTGAAGTGCTTCACCTCTTCTAAACCACTCAATGTCCTTGTGATCAGATGTGGTGTTAACTGTGCTACCAGATGTTTCACAACTTTTTATGACATGCTGAGGATTTCTTGGTTTGATTCCTCTTCTTAGAGAAATGACCTTATTGTGACCATGTGTATCATGATCATAACATCCAGAGATATCACATATGGGATAGTTTACACAATCATCAGATAGATGATCACTGAACCCACAATGTATGCAAGGAGGGAATGATTGTTTTGAAGGTCTTGGGGTTCTAGATCTTGATGAAGATCCACCCTGACTTTTGAGATGCTGAGACAAGTTTATGGTGGACATGTATTCAACATGATCACAAGTTCTGTGATCAGTTCTCTCGCACTTTTTACATAACAGAACTTTGTAACAAAATTCTCAGAAAGATGATTATTTAATCCACAAAGTTCACAACCCTTTCTGAATTATGTTTTATATCTGTTTTGAAGTGCATTTTGGGGAACTTGTTGAGATTTGTTATTCTGGAATACGATGACTGGTTTTTGCTAATTTGTAATTTTAGATCATTTAGTTCTTTCACTACCCTGGCCAAAGGAAGGTCATCTTTAGTTTTCACATCCTTTAATTTATTAGCAGGAGCTGAGTTAGTTTTTGAAGCTGAAGCTTTAGCCTTAGCAGGAGCTGGGGATGGTTCATTTATAGTGACACCTTTTAAAGCTTTAGCTTTGAATGTGGAATTTGACTTAAAACTGATTTGATAGTCTTTGGTCCAGAGACAGGTTCTGCACCAACCAATTTCTCCAGTGGAAGAAGAGGGGTGCTGTAGACTGCGCTAAAACATATTTAGTCGCTAAAGAGTCAGTCACAGCAACTGGAGGATCAGTTGCATTAACTTAAGACTCAGCTGGGAGAATTCTACCAGTATTATGGTTTGGTAAAATAAATCCTTTAGCTTTAGATAAATAGGGTCTTTCAACACCTGAAATGGACACGTTTGTGTCATCACCTGAAGATTTTACAAAAACTAAGTCTTTTTGCCCAGAACTAGAGGGATCTTCAGTGAGTTGATCAATTCCTAGAATTCTCTTCTTTTGAGTGGGAATTTTTTTCACTGATACACTGATTTACTTTATTATAACTGTTACGCCATGTTTCAGTGATATTTGTTAGCTCTTTCAGTTCCTTTCTTAAGTTCTGATTCTCTTTGAGAATCTCAGTGTTTACATGATGCATGGTAAGAAAATCAAGTTTGGCTTGTTTTAATACAATAAGCTGTTCTTTGCATGTATTCAGTTCATGAACAATATTTATATGTTTTGACAAAAGATTATTTCTTTTTTCTTCAACATAATTAAGATCAATACAAACATAATCAAGAAAAGACTTTCTATCATCATTATCTTCCATTTCAAGAAGAGTATGTACCTTTCTCATAGATATCTTGACCCATTCACCACTTCTGGCACTTTCCTTGCCAACCGAAACATTTTCATCATTAGCAAGTGCCATGAGAACCTTTAATTCAACAATTTCATTTTCATCTGATGACACTTCTTCTTCATCCCATTCATAAGCTTCGGCATTATGACCCTTATTCTTGACTATTGAAGATTTAGAAACTGAAGCACTGGAAATGAGGAGAGCCAATTTGGCTTTGATTTGTTATATTTGGATTCAAAGTCTTTGGTGGGCCTCAGTTCAGGTTTGTGCTAAGAAGAACTGAAAAATTTTAGTTGAGAGTTCTTTTGAAAAGGTGACTGATATGATGAAACTGAAGTTTTAGAAAAACAATCTCTTGTAAAGTGACATTTCCTGCCACATTTATGGCATTCTGTTTGGTCAGTTGCCTTTGCACCACTAAATCTTTGGGTACCATTTTTGAAGAACCTTTTAGATTTTGCTAAAAGAGAGCTCTGGCTTGGTAATCTTTTTCACGGTCATCCATGTACTTTTGACTGCTTCTTGTATCCTCTTCATCATCAGGTCTATCTTGAAAGTCTTGGACAATAAAGGTAGAAATAAAGGAAGTTGACAAGGGTGTTGCAGAGACCAAAGATTTCTTCTTTTCAGTCTCATAAATAATGTCTATAAGGTTTTCTTCATATTTGAGTTTACCAAATAGACAAGCAAGCTCAGATTCTATCACATGATTTATATTTCTGAGACTTTGGCTGAAACTTAGCCACTTCTTTGGTAACCCACTTATAAAACCAGTAATTATTTTAAGCTTTGAAAGTTTGATGTCATTATTTACTAACTCATTCATCAAAGCTTTATATCTGGTGAAAGTTTATGTTAGATTTTCACCTTCTTTGTATTTGAAGGTGTTGTAACACAGCTTTAGGTCCATGACCCTACTTTCTTTCACATCAAAGGGTCCCTCATGATATAGTATTAGGTCATCCCAGGTAGATTTTGATGTTTCACAATTGATAACACTATTCATTTAGTCATCTGATAATACAAACATGATGAGACCTTTGAGTCCCTGGTCTAGGTTAGCAGCTTTTCTCTCATCAAGAGTCCATTGATTCTCTGGTTTTCTATTACCAGCTACCATTAGAATAAATGGACCATTTTCAATAAGGCCTTTGAAATGAGGTTCAATACCAATTATGTGACATAAAAATCTTTTCTTACAATTGGTGAAATTTTCCACCTCAAGCATAGGAGCAGCATTTAACTGGCCACCCCTATATTCAAGAGTATGTGGTACTTCTGCTGCCATTTAAAATGGATCTTGATTTTAAAAATCTTTTGAGCAGTTATATAAAAACTTTGAAAAGTTTTATAAATCAAACTGCTCTGATACCACTTATTGGTCCCCTTGAATGTGATATAAGCTTTATCAAGTTAAACTAATCATATTCCATGACAACAAAGTGAGTTTTAAACAGATATATATATATGAACAATATAAAGAATAAGTTTAAAACACATAGAAGTAACTTTTTAACATATAGGTTCTAATTAGAATTAAATAAAGAATCTATAACACACATTGCTTGCGGAATAGCAAGGTGGTTGAATGACAATTGGGGTGTTATCTCCTTCTAACTTAAACTCGTAACCAAAGTTATGAGAGTAAGAAAACAAACTATTTGACTAGAACTAAAGCTTAACTTCAGCAATTATGTTCAGTTTGTTTGAGAGATAAATGCTCTTCAATGTGTTTCATAATAATTAGAAGAGATGGCATATACTCTCAATATCCCTTTCCTTTTATAAGCAAAGGAACTAAGGTTTACAAGTTAACCTAGTACACATGGCAAGCATTAAATGGGTGGTTGAGCTACCATTTAATGCATCCATGCTTGATAGTACCAAGTACAGTCCTTTAAGGAAAGTTGTTGTACTTCTATACCAACTTTAGAAGTATCAATTCCCAAGGAGAATGCTTTATTCATTTTGACTAAAGCAATCTTTTTCCCGCCTTGTAAACCTTCTAGAAGTGAAATTTTTTGTTTCAGTCTTCTAAGAAGGAGATAGACATCGTTCAGTTTTGAATTGTCAACCAATCTTAACTAAAGCTCTTGCTAATGTCTTCTTCGGTTTCTGAACCGCCACATAAACTAAAGTGAAGATAATTTTGATCTTCTAAGTACCCGAAGAACTGATGTTGAACTTTCTTCAGCGACTTAAGCTGAACTGTCTTCAACTTGACTTATACTTAGGGGATTTTATGTTTAAATATACTAAGAGACTGAAGGGCTCAGGAACTGACCCCAACACTTTCCTTCTTCCCTCAAGTGCAAGAGAAGAACTTTCGTCATCGTCAAGATACAAAGTTATGTAGTCTAGTTAGTCCATTTGTAATATTTGTTACATATAGATCGAGTCCATGTCTTCCATTCTTGTGTAGTTGTGTAGATCCGGATAGTGTATAAATCCAAAAGTGTTGATGGTGTGTCGGTTTGTATTTTAGTCCTCAAAACACAAGTGTGGGTGGTAGATTGGTTCTAACTAAGACTAGGACTTGACATCTAGCTTAGTGTTAGAAAATAATGTAAGCGACACGCTTTATGTGTTTAGGCCTTAAAACACAAGGTTTATTATGTTGGGCCATAAAACATAATGTGTTTAGTTGTACCCGAAGAAGAACTCGACATCTAGCTTAGTGTCGAAAAATAATGTAAGCAACTTGTAAGGTTTTCTCCGCCGAGAAGGGAGCTTGTTGACTAGTGAAGTAACTCTCAAGTTGGGTACTAGAGGAGTGGAGTAGGGCGAAGAGGAGCTTCGTGATCGAACCACTATAAATTATCGTGTCCAGTTTGCATTTCCTTTTACTTATCTCTTTAAGCTTTTATTTACATTTATCGCTTTACTTTTATATTTTCGTTGTGTTCATGATTGTGTGGATAGTTGTGTATATTGTATTAATTCTGATTGTGTAGTACTTTGTAGTTAATATTATGGTTGAGCTTATATTGTTAATATATGCGCTACTTGTTGTAAATCTATTATCGACACTTCTCATATTGCATCTCACTTGATTGGCGATTTGATACGAAAGATTTAAATTTTTTAATCGGAAAGGTATTCACCCCCCCTACGTATTCCTCAATTGGTATCAAGAGTCACGTCGCTCTAGTTTTCAAAACAAATAGTTTTTAAAATAGAGTACGATCCATGTATCAAATTACCCATGATGGGGGATTAAAAATAAAAAGTGTCTTGTTGCTTAATTCTTACTAATTTTGTTGTTAGATATACTTCGTATAATAGCTTGAAGGAAAATCTTCTAAAAAGAGTTTGGAAATGTCAATATTTTTTTAGTTGTAAGAGTAGAAATGGCGTCTAAAACACGTATTTTTTGTGTCGGAACAACTTTTCGAAGTCCTACGTGCTTCCATTAAGTCACTAAGGGTTGTTTCTTTATGACTTATTGGGTTGGTAGCTAACATATTTGGGCCCAATCAGAAGAAATTGGTGTTTCTTTTTTCCTCCATATGCTATGAGACTCTGAGAGTGAAAGGCCTCAAAAACCTCCCTCTCTCCAACCAGAGGCTCATTTGTACATTTTTTCCTTGGTGTTTTCACCCAAATATCTTAATCCTGCATCTTTCTTTAACCCTAATTTTTTTTCCAGTTCCATCATTAATCTTTGGCCATTGCATCCATGTCGTTAGATGAGGTCGTGATTCCATGATGTTAGTCGAAATTCCACAATCTCGTTACTGTGCCTCCACGGTGGTAATAACTGGTCACCACTACCGCTGTTCGGTAACCCACGATAGTAATCCATCTCCCGTAACTACTATTGCCACTTTTCTTGTAATTGGAATTAGATCATATGTTTATTTGGGTTAATTTTCTACGTCATACATCTAAACCTAGGTGTTCTTCATGAACTAATTATTATTCTATTTATAAAAAAAAATCATATTCGTGCTTCATTCCATGTTTGATTGATCATTATAATTTTTGGAGTGTACGCATTTGTAAATTGTGAGCAGTATTTTGTAAGTTTTTTCTGCACAATTTTGATACTTGGGCAAAATAGTCATTTATCAATATGTTAGTGGAAAAAGAAACAAGATTTACATATACACCATTTGCCCCAAACAAGTGATGTATAACAGACAAACCCATATCCAATTGCCACTTAAAAAAGAAACAGCCCCTAAATGATTTTATAAAAAACGTGTTTTTTGGTCACAAGTGGCGGTCCCCTAATATATCTGGGAGCAGTCACCTTTTTGGGGGCCGTCTGTCTGTTTCGTCAAAATTTGGCAAACTTCGAAAATTCATATAAAATCAACCGTAAGTCCGTAGAAGTCATGCCAACCACATTTTTAAAGGTAATTGAGTCTACTTTCCTTTAAAAATACTTCCAAAACTTTATTTTAAACTTAATTAAGTCAGTAATGCAAAATACTACAAAGTGGTCAAAACTTTGAGTTCCGTTTTAACGTAAAACTTGTATTTTACATTTTCCTTCGAGTCGGGCATTTCTAGTTGATGTATATTTGAAAGATAGTGTATTTATCTTTTTAAAATATTGATCTTAATTAATTTTGAAATGAGGAGGAAACTATTTTATTTTCAAATAAAATCTAGCTAATTATACATCGTTGTATCTAATACATAAAACGACGATGAATATTTTTATGTGTTTGCTAAATGATTGTGTGTATTTACTTGTATCTTAATTTTGTTAATAGATATTATTAAGTGAGCATTGCTACTTGTAATTGAGCTACTTATATATCTAAACACATATGCCATGTACACTATTTATTTGTTACTAGTTTTCCGGATTATGCCTAATAGGAATCACGCTAGAATTCTTGCATTAAGTTGCAAAAATTTTTGTGCATTGCATATACGCATAGATCGCTATATTTACAAGTGTTACATAAAAATCTTGTAAATTATTTTGAGTGCAGTAACCTACTTAGGAATAAGAGTTCAATAGTTTAAGTGTGTGGGAATATATTGTCATAAGATCATTTGTTAAAAGCCGTCACCAAAATATTTTCAACATGTTAACTCTCTTCCAACAAGATGTCTAAATATTTTCATTATCTTGTTTTGTTTGACCTTGGGTTGGTTAAACAAAAGAAAAGATCATTTTAATACATTAGTATTTAAATAAAAGAAAATGTATTTTTAAACTTTACTTGTGCTTGCATTGTTCTAACATACACACACATAATTATATTTTTTTATAAACATATAGTATTTTACAAAAGATGTGTGTTGTATAAAAATGGTTAGAAAAATCATTTATATACTCATAAAATGTCAAAAACTATGCATACTATGCATAACAACAAATAGCTTTTCACACATGGAAAATATATGATAATCTTGAAGTAAGAAATTAACTTGTCATTATTCATCAACCTCATTCATATAACTAGTCATAGGTTTAATGGAACACACTATGAAAATCTTTATTTGTTTTCTTTAAAAGAGTGTTCGTGAGGGTCAAGAAAGATTTCGAGTATATATTGATTTATTATTCAAATTATGATTGATATTATGATCGAATCTAATTGACAAGTTTTTGAGTATCGACAAGAAATCGGATTCTTATTTGTCTAGATTTGAGATTATATCAAAATGCAACAAGAGATATTATCTTAAACCTACATACTCAATCACACTCAATTAATATGAAAATAACGACATCATCTTCAAAGACGATAAGAATATCCATCAGATCATAACTCACACTTGTGTAGATGATGTCATATTGAGTCTACTTGTCCAATAGTTGTGTTCTAAATATTTGGTAAATATATGTATAAAATAGACAATGATGTAGGATTGACGACTTGAATGTTTTGTCCAAAATATTCAAGTAATATACCTTGCAATGCACTTGGTAAGGTCGTCATCTCCAAAAAGCCAAACATCAGCAAATGCACAACATATGTAACTTTGCTCAAACAATTCAAAAGCACAACTCAAAACTCAAATTATCTTCTCATCAAAAGTATTTCTTACTTTACTAAATGAGCACAATATTTCTTTTTCACTAAATGTGAACCCTTAACGATCAAAGATTAAAACTAGGAATAATTGAACATATTCCACAAACCATTATCTTGCTTTCTTTGAATAAGTGATCGTAAGAGGATTTCGAATATGAAGATGATTATTATTCAAACGATAATCAATCTTACTATTCAATCTAATTACAAAATTAGAATATGAATATGAAATTGAGATTAGAATTTATCTTGATCACAAAAATATCAATCAAATGACCATAGATATTTTTTCGAGTCTACATGTTTAACCATCCTTGGTTATTACATGAAATCACGAAGTCGATTGCAAGACAACAAGATTATTCATCAAATTTCAACTCACACTTGCAATGAAGATGTTTCATTGAGTCTAAAGTATTCAAATGTTTGTGTTATTAGTAATGGTCAAATAATACATGCTAAACTTAACACACTCTAAGTAGGATTGACGACTTATAAATTTCTAGCGGGAAACTCATAAGTACTCCAACTTGATAAGCAAGACTTGGATGTCATTTCCAAAAAATCAAACCGAGAACCCTTATAACTAATATAAGCTTCTCCTAATAACCTAATGTCAACACCATCTCCCAAATAATAGGAAAATAATCCTTGCATAAATTTGGCACCCCCACGGATCGATGGATCCTTCGTCCTAGATTCATCTTCAGTTTAGGTAGATTCGCCCTATGGCATTATATTTAAACATCTTCCCTTTGTCAATTTCTTGTTTAAAAGTCCAACGTACAAGTAACTAACCTTTATTAAATCATCATTATTTCTACAAAGAAATATTCACAAGATCTATTGAGGTAAATAACCTTAATAGAACTTCTTTCTTAAAAAGACATGTTAAGGTGCATTCTTTTAACAATCTCAATATAGTACATTACACATTGTCATTCTTAAGCATACTACTAGGTCCTAGATGACTCATTCTTTCTTATACTTACAACAACTTGCTTGCTCTCTCATTCAACCCTAGGATTTCCACACATCTTTATTAGGATTATGTGAACTGGACTTAACGCTTGTTATTTGAGTCATATTAGGCCTAATGTTAAAAGAAAATACAAATTTTTTCTTTGTTACACTTCATTTAGGGAATGTAGGAATTCTATGTTGTCTAACATGAGAATGACTAATGGAGAACCTATTGTAGTAGAAATTCAATTTGACCTAACGGTTGAATTGCTTCCAAGAGTAAAGTTGGGTTCATGGTATAACCCGTAAAAATGGTCGTGTTGAGCCTGAATTGAGTACCACTAGTGATGGTCTCATATTCATTCTCTAATTTGATTAAATGGCTCTTCCTATATATACCTAATGATAGTCTACATTGATAGATTTTGTATCTCATTAGGAGTGCGTAGTAAACAAGTAGAAATTAAGATTCTCCCTAGTCAATCTAGACTACTTGCACCTCACATATGTACTTTAAAGCTTCAAGATGATAACTTGCTCCTATGTAATGCGATTATATGCCTTCATGATTATTTTGATACTCAATGTTTATATGCTTAGCTATTGAATGCATGTCTATCGTAAATGCGATTGTCTTTTGATAAGTGTAAAATACACATATCTGTTTATACCAAAAATAACCCTAAATGACCCAAAACAAACTTAAAATGGCAAAGAGATACTTGTTTTTGTGTTTTGTGTGTGCAGGTACGGATAAGACAAAAATCACAAGAAAACGGACAAACACGGACACGGGAAACGGAAGAGCACAAAAGAAGCCAAGGATTCAAAGCCAAAGCCAAGAAAAGTCAACCTTCAGTCAAAATTGGTCAAACCTCGGTCAACTCTCAAAGTCAACACTAGAAGACAAAAAACCCAAAGTTACAAATCTAGTCCCTCAAGTTTCCAAAGTTACACAAATGGTCCTTGAAGTATAATGGGCCCTAAACCTATCAAAAACCTCACCCGGATCCAAAGCCCATACCCGGCCCAAAACCCTAAAACCCATTACCTTTTATAACTAAGTCTAGGGGCCAATTCTGCCATATTTGGAAAGTGTTTAAAATACCTAAACTTTCATAAACCAAAGAGAAGGACTTACTTTACCATATCCCTAAAGTTTAAATCTCTTTTACCCGTTTTCAGTTATAAAAAGGCGCCAATGAACAGTTTACTGTTCATCCTTCGTCTACCTCTTAACCATGGGTAAAACAAAGGGCAATTCTAAATTAAAGGGTGCAATAGTCAATTCAAGTACTAAAGTACACATGGGCAGGGTCAATACATCATCAAACGTTCCTCATTGGTCAATCCCACAAGAGGAATGCCATATTGGACATGAGAAAACACACAAGGAGTGGATTTTTATACTCGGGCTACTCACGGAACAAGCACAAGAGCATCACACGGATTGCCATGCTGGCAATCCGTGTGAATCCCAAGACTTGATCAAACGGCCAAAAATTACTCACCAATGATTGATGGAATGAATGGCAGAGATTAGAAGGAGCGTGGGAAGAAAGCAAGAGGCTAGAAGCTTCAGAGATGCACTATAAATGCTCACACTCCTCACACACACACTATCCTTTTTTTTCTTTTTACACCTAGTTTAGCTTTTAGCTTTTTAATAGCTTATTGTAATTTTCTTTTAAAATCAGTTGTAATTTTCTTTTTAATCATGTAATCAAAGCTTTCAGTTAATGAAATTTAGTTTGTGATTTGTCTTAATCTCTTTACCTTACCATAAGTTCTAAAATAAGCTCTATTGATTTAAATTGTTACTCATAAGCTCTTATAAGCTATCTAAAGCTCTCACTAGTCTCTAAGCTAGTGATAGAGCTTGATTCAGTCTTAATACTACTTAAATCCTAAAATTAGTTAATACCTTAACTACTTTGGACTTTTAAAGCTCATGGAAGGGGATCCAAAGATGGAAGGGATCCCAAGGACTTTACTGGCTTATCCTTGGATAAGCCAGAGCTGTTGATAAGCTCATTAGAGCATAAGCTTCTGTTTAGCTGAAGCTATTGGTTAGTTTTCATTTAAATTCTTTGTTTTAACTGTCTAGCTTAAATTAGCTTAGTTACTAGATGCTTATCTTGCTTTGTCTAATTGCTTTTCTATTGCTTATTTCATGCTTATCTCATCTACTTTTGCTTATTAGATAAATTGCTTATCTGTTTTTGCTTAAAATGGTTTAGATCTTTGATTTCAGTTTGATGTCTTAAAAAAATTCATAAAAACAAAAAAAAATGTTAAGTTAGTATAGATCTTTGATTCCTAGATTATTCAGTTGCTAATCATGTTTGCTAAGCTTGTTATAAGCTCATTGATGTCTGGTATCAAAGTTTAGTTAAGTGGATTTCATTTTAAAAGCCTTTTGAAATCTGTCAACAATATTAAGGGGTGTTTGGATTATTGCACTTTGACCTCTAAAAGTCAAAGTGACTTGTGCTAATTGCTTGAGATAGTTTCATAATCATTTTAAACTAGTAGTAAAAGAATTTTTAAAGATTAGATTTCAAAAATCAAAAAGTTATGGTTTAATTTGGGTGTGCCAGCACCAGGGTGGAATGAAAAATTTGATTGGTGAATAGAGGGTGAGAGAATGAGTATTGACACTTGTCAAATGTGAATAGAATTAGGTCCTTTTGTATGTCTATTATGTAGGCTATTATCATAATCATTACAAAAATATAAAACATATAAAACCAAATACAAAAATATAAAATTCCAAATTCCAAATACAAAATCAGAAAAATTAAAAATTCTAAAAAGAATCTTCTCGACATGTCTCATGGAATCGATAACATTTACGTAACTAGAAATGAAGTTCGAGCAAGAGTTCAAAAGTTTCAAAACATATCATTTCTAATTTTCTTTATGACTTGTAATCGCCCTCATATTACAACTCAGGGGGGGAAACCCCCCCTATGACAAGGATGTAGCATAAGTGTACTTAGACCTTAGCGTGAGAAGAGAAGTCTTCTAACATGTGGTTTTTATGACAATTCCAAATCATTTGAAACTGTGTGTTCAAACACTCTCTTCCTCAAAAAGCTTTCATAAGACGGTCAATTTTTAATGGATTAATTTTGGAGGTTGAGTTTTTCGAAAAACAAAGTTAATGATTTTAGATACTGTAACACCCCCAAATTAGGTCACAGCAGAATATGGGTCTGGGGATGGTACTTCATAGATCAATAGCATAAGATATATATAAGAACGACCATTTAAAAGTCATTTAAAACTGATACATTAGATTTAATAAATTATTGTTACATAAGTCCGAAACTTTACTTGTTCATTGTTCAAAATACATAGATTTTAGTCCATAACAAAATGTTTCCCCAAAATGTAATGCAACCAAGACTTTTATGCAAATGACTTCCAAAATAACGACCACCAATGTATCCCTTGTCTTGTCCCTCATTGATCTCCTGAGAAAACATTGCTTAAAATGTCAACAATAATGTTGGTGAATTCATAGGTTTGTAAAATGTATAATGTAGGACCGCAAGATTTCCCCATGACAATGCAACAAATGCAAACATCATAAAATGTAATTACGTTTCCCTAAGCTCATGACACTGAAGCTCGACATGTTTGAATTGCAATATAAATTGTTAACATTGCCCGTGATGATGTTCTAACCCACAACATCCCAAATCCGACATGGTATAAGTCCTTGTCAGCAAACCGGCCACAGTTGAGGCATGATCATTTGAATGGGTGATGTCAATCCTAAATAGTCTATTGTAAAAACATTCGAGCTCTCAACAAATAATTGACGTTCATGATAATGGAGCTCAAGGGTATCGTTACTTCAGGCAAAACAGTATCGTAAAGGTGAAAGGGTTCCACTTGTGTCAATTGTAAAACATGCATAGGTCTCTCACACCTAAACTTGTAAATCTTAAAATGTAAAATGTGCGGGGTTATGAACTCACTTGATGTGAGTGTATCGAGAATGTAATAAATGCGCGAAAATGCGTCTAAATCTACGCCCCGAATGCTAGTTACCTATTGATTATAGCAGCGTATGGTACTAAGGCACTTTGATTAAACTATCCATATTATTAATTCTATATAGCTACATCACCATCTAATTGTATTTGTGAAATCATATTTAAGAAGAAAAACATTTATAAATATCTCTTTAGTACAAACGGCGTAACTTTCTCGTTTTAAGTCCGTTTCTTACGTTTCTTCTGTCCACGCTTTTGTATTAAGACGAGTTAACAAAATATTACATTTTCATATTTTATGTCTATGGTGAAACAATGTTTTTACTGTTATACACTTTATAAATTTATCTTTCGTAAATCGTTAAATGTCCTATCTTATCGTTTTAACTTGATTTAGTTGATTCTTTCGAGCACGTTCTTCATAATTAAGAGGTTTCATCTAATTATTGTATTATCCAAAATATGTATGATCTGTGATCGAATAGTGATTTTTACTGTCCCAATTAGTTTATAAATATATTTTTTATAACTTTAATTATCATTTTTTTAAAAAAAACGGTTGGGAATAAATCCTTAATTCTTCTTTTATTGATCAAAAAATTATGATTCTTATTGTTTTGAAATTCTAAAAATATGTACTATCTGATAAAAATGATAATTTGTATATATCAGAATTGAATTGTATTAAGTTTTTATAAACATTTAATTGTTTGATGCCCGTTTACGTTGAATGATAATTTTTAGTTTACGCGATTTAACTTAACGATTTCAATTAAAAGCAAACGCGTACAAGACTAAAAATAAATAGTGAATTTATTGACGTCGTACAATGACCCTAAAACAGGGGCTGTTATAGTCTTCCCTCGTTAAATGATCCTTGTCCTCAAGGCTTAAGACGCGGCACTTGACGACGGTGCGGTCTTTGTGAAGAGGTGTGGATACTTCTTCCGGAATTGATCTTCTCGTTCCGAGGTGAACTCAGGACCTCTCTTAGAGTTCCATCAAACCTTGACAATTGGGATACAACTTCGTTTCAATTGTTTAACTTCACAGTCCATGATTTCTACTGGTTCCTCGACAAAATAAAGCTTGTCATCAATAGTGAGTCCATCTAACAGAACGGCTAATGGTTTGTCGGCATAGCACTTCTTCAAGTTGGATACATGAAACGTATTGTGAACCCTACTCAGCTCTTGAGGAAGTTAAAGCTTGTAAGCAACGGCTCCAACCTTTTACAACACTTTGAAAGGTCCAACATATCCGTGGTTTAGCTTCCCCCGTTTGCCAAAATGTACTACTCCTTTCCAAGGTGAAACCTTGAGCATAACTCTATCTCCAACTTGAAATTCCATAGGCTTACACTTTAAATCGACATAACTCTTCTGCCTATCACGGGCGGCTTGTATTTATTGCTTAATCTGGATGATTTTATCGGTCGTCTCTAAAACTATCTCTGGACCAATGAATTGAACTTCTCCAACCTCGGCCCAACACATATGTAAACGACACTTTTGACCTAAAGTGCTTCAAATGGTGCAGCCTTAATGCTAGCGTGATAGCTATTGTTATATGAAAACTCAACTAATGGAAAATGGTTAACCCAACCCTTTCCAAATTCGATCACGCAAGCACGTAGCATATCCTCGAGAGTCTGAATAGTCCTCTCACTTTGTCCATCAATTTGTGGATGATACGCAATACTCATATCCAAATTCATACCCAAGGCCTTCTGAAGTGACCTACAAAAGTTTGATGCAAACCCAGGGTTGCGATCGCAAATGATTAAGACGGGTATCCCATGCCTCGTGACTACCTCTTCCAGGTACATTCTTGCTAATTTTTCCATTGGATCGGTTTCCCTCATTGGTACAAAAATTGCGAATTTAGTAAGACGGTCAACAATTACCCAAATGGTGTCATAACCTTGTGACAACATAGGAAGCTTCATGATAAAATCCTTGGTGATATTATCCCACTTCCATTGAGGTATCTCGGTTTGCACCAACAAACCCGATGGCCTTTGATGTTCAGCCTTGACCTTAGCATATGTCAAACATTTGCTAACATAGGTGGCGATGTCAGCCTTCATATTGGGCCACCAATAAAGCTTCTTCATGTCCTGGTACATCTTGTCAGAACCCGGATGGATAGAGTATTTTGACTTGTAGGACTCGTGCATGATCATAGTCCGTAAGTCGCCATAACATGGTAACCAACTCCTGCCATTTAAGCATAGAGTTCCATCCGCGCAGGGTTCCAACTTTTCCGTTATAAGTTTCTCTAGATCCTTTGAATTTTTAATCAACATACCTCTAACATCTTCATTCTTCATGTTCTTTGGTTTCCGTGCTTTAGTCTGAGCATTCAAAATTTATTTAGAGAGATTCAAACCAATAGTCATGACTAAGGCTCGAACCCGTAATGGCTTATCCCATTCTTTACGGCTTAAGGCATCGGCTACTACATTTGCTTTCCCGGGTGGTAACGTATTTCACAATCACAATCGCTGAGCAACTTTAACCAACGATGTTGTCTCATGTTCAGCTCCTTTTGATCAAGAATGTGTTGTAAACTCTTGTGATCTGTGAACACCATACACTTGGTTCCATACAGATAGTGTCTCCAGATTTTTAAAGCAAACACTACTGCTCCAAGTTCTAAATCATGAGTCATATAGTTCTTCTCATGAATCTTCAATTGGCGTGATGCATAAGAAATCACCTTCTCTCTTTCTATCAACACATCGCCCAAACCTTTAATCAAAGCATCGCATTATATGATAAAATCTTCGCTTCCTTCAGGTAAAGCCAGAATTGGTGCACTACACAACTTCTGCGTCAATAGTTGAAACGTTGCTTGTTGTTTGTCGCCCCAAACAAACATGACCTTCTTCTGAGTAATCTTGGTCATTGGCTTGGCGATCTTTGAAAATCCTTTGATGAATCTTCGGTAATACCCAGCAAGATCTAAAAATTACCGAATCTCTGTTGGCATTTTAGAAGATGCCCAATCTTTTATGGATTCGTTCTTGGTGGGATCTACGTGAATGCCTTGACTATCAATCACGTGACCGAGAAACCTTGGGAAGCCAAAATTCACATTTAGAGAATTTAGCGTACAACTCCTCTTTCTTAAGCAATTCTAAAATTGCCTTAAGATATTCTTCGTGTTCCTTCTTGTTCTTGGAGTAGATAAGGATATCGTCAATTTATCCAAATATGGCTTTGATGACATCAAATAACGTCACTTTATTATATCATTTATCCCATCTATTTTGCCTACTTTTATATAATTATTGCATTATTTGGTACTTAAAGTTGATAAATACAGTAATTCAGGAATGTTTTGTGAAGATAAGCTAAAAGGCGCATAAATTGGAGCTAAAACGAAGGCATTTGAATATTTCTAAAAATTCACCAATACGCCGTATCCAACTAAAGAGATACATCGTATATGTGCCAAGACTTCACAAGAAAACGCGGTTGACTAATTCCCAATATGATGTATCCATGCTATCTATATACGCCGTATCCATGAAGATAACTATTCGAAGATATAGTAAATTAGGAATGATATCGAAAATTTCTTACGAACGTAGCGTGCACTCCAAGGAATCCAACCCAATATGTCGTATCAACCTATCTGGATACGGCGTATCGAGTATTTTTCATCAACTATAAATAGAAGACTCAAAAATGAGTTTTAAGTGTGCAATATCATATTCTTTATACCATACTCATCAAAGACGAATTTTAGAAGAGAAGATCAAGCCATAAAATTCAAGCATTGATCACGACTCCATAGAAGAAATCGTGTAATTTTTACACTCTTAATCGTTCGATTTCAATTGTTTGATTACTCTTGTATAATTACAATGATTGTGGGCTAATACCTCGGGTATTAGCCATCTTAATGAAAGTTCAATGTTTGGTTTGTTTTAAAATCGATTTCTTAATTTATCGTTGAGTGTTTAATTATGTTTTTCACCTCATAGTTGTTTATGTGTTTGGATATTTGACCTATCATTCAACTGGGTCTAGTGTTACGGACCAAGTAATCTAGATACCGGGATAGCTCTCCATATCGTGTCTTATATTTCTGGACCAATAGGATCATAAATAACGTTCTGTCTTTGTCTTTTGATTATGAGCTTAGTTGGACAGGTAGGTGACCCGTTTATGTTTTAGCAATCATGCTCTTAATTAACTGATAAAGATTGGAATAATGGACTACTAGTATATAAAACACCTTCAAACTATAAGTGGGTAAAGTCCGGTTGGGCTAGAGTTTTAACAAGATCACCACTGCTTTGATTCTCTAAGATATATTATAATTAAACTAAAGGATGCTTTATGTGGATGGATTAATTGTGACAGGATTAATTGTGTTTAGGTCTTAGGATGATGTCCCGCCTAAGTTTTAAGAATGATTATGCGCTTCGGATTATAGTAAAATCATTGACTAAAACACACAAACCAAGCATTGAAAACCAGATTCTAAATGGCTAATTCAGTTTCTCTCATTTTGGGCTTGTTCGCCTTTTCTATCTTCTAATCTTCATCTTTTGTGTTTATTGTGTATTGAATTGGTATTTGTCATCACCAAACTTGTGCCAGTCTCTCACGCTAAATCCCCCATTTCATTAGACAATGTACATAGCATAGGTTTAACCAGTAAATAGACTAATTAAAATATTGATAGAATATAGGATTAAATTTCCACTCTTAGTGTTCGACACCCTACTTACAGCGAACTCCATCTTGACCGGGTACACTGCTCGTTAAAGTGTTGTTTTAGGTTTGTCAGCTAAATATAAATGTAAAACTTGATAATCAAATAATTGACCCTACACAACATCACATCAGGTTTTTGGCGCCGCTGCCAGCGAGTGAAATAATTAAACCTTATTCTTATCAGTATTTCTAACCATTAATTAATTTAATTTAGTTTAGTGTAATCTAATTATTTAAATTATGTTTGTATTTATTTGCTTTATGTGTTTAAATTGTTTGTTTTTAATTCCCGCAATTAATTGTTTTCTTAATAGTCTGTTTTGATATACGGCGTATTCATTCATAGAATATGGCGTATCTAGCTCTCTGTCCAAATACAGCGTATCAAGTTCCTGCTGACTATACGCCATATAAATAAATCCATATACGGCGTATCGACAGTAGTTCGCTAAAATTCTTGTAGAATAAATCCTATTAGAATAGCTTTACTTTGAATTATGTCTTTCATGGCCGGAACATTGCTCGATCCATTATAGTTTTCTTATCCAAAAAAAGATTAACGATGGAAAAATGAGTAAAAAAATTCATTGAGGAAGGAGAATGGGAACACGAGAAAATGGATGCATTCAGTAGAGAATTCAGAACAACCAGCGAGCTCCTTCTTAAAGAAAGAAACAACTCTCTAAGCGAGCTTGAATTCAAAGTATACGGGCTGTCAAGGGCAATCAATAAAGCCCAAATGGTAGGATACGAGGCCAAAGGAGTAACCAATAGAGGAGGAAAATCCACAACCGAACCCATCAATGACAATGCAAATACCAATAAACATCAGTCACCCCATCATGACAAACCAACTACTCCAGATGAGATCTCCACCAAAACCAAACTTAAAAGAAACCATGAACAAACTAACGAACTGCAACCTAAACCTTCATCGATACCTTTTCCCCACAGGTTGAGAAAGGAAAAAGAGGAAGCTCAACAAAGAAAATTCCTAGAAAATCTCAAACAACTTTGTATAAACACCCCTTTCACCGAAGCTCTAGCACAAATGCCTAAATACGCTAAGTTTCTAAAGGGCCTACTATCAAACAAAGCAAGATTAAAGGAAGCTTGCACGATAACAATGAATGAAAGATGATATGCAGTCTTATTGAATAAACTTCCATCTAAAGAAAAAGACCCATGAAGCTTTACTATACCATGCAATATTGGTAATTTACATATTGGTAATGCTTTAGCAGACTTGGGAGCTAGTATAAGCCTAATGCCTTACATGATGTATGAGAAACTAGGCTTAGGGGAACCAAAACCGACAAGAATGAGCTTGGAACTAGCAGACAGATCCATCCAGTATCCGTGAGGAATAGCAGAAGATGTGCTCATAAAGATTGATACATTTGTCCTCCCCATTGATTTTTTATCCTGGATATGTGGGAAGATTCTAGAATCCCAATAATCTTGGGAAGACCGTTTCTAGCAACCGCCCGAGCCATGATTGATGTATTTAACAAAAAGATAACACTTAGGGTTAGAAGCAATGAAGTGATTTTTGACATCAACCAATCAATGAAAAAACCTAATACGGAGGACGATGAATGTTACGGGATTGACAATTTTGACACGGTCATACAATCAGCAGCACAAGAACTACTGGAAAATGAGTACCTAGAAGATGACATCATTCGACCCAATTCTGAAAATCATAGGCCTGACTCTGAGAACCCATACGGCGTATCAATCATATCAATACGCCGTATCCACATGAAACACAGAAACACGAAGAAACACTATACGAGCATCTCTATTCTGCTAGTGCAATTGAAATTGATGAAAAGAAACCAGAACTCAAAGACCTGTCTTCTCTCTTAGAGTACGCTTACTTGAAAGGAGATAAATCTTGTCCAGTGATTATTTCGTCAAAACTTCCAGGAAAAGAGAAAACTTCACTTCTACAGGTGCTTGAAAAACGAAAGGGAGCAATCGCTTGGAAGATGTTGGACCTCAAGGGAATAAGCCTGTCATTTTGCACTCACAAAATTTTAATGGAAGAAAGCTTCAAGCCTGTCATCCAACCTCAGAGACGTTTAAATCCAAAATTCCAAGATGTGGTTAAAGACGAGACCGTTAGGTTACTTGATTCAGGACTAATTTACCCTATCTCAGATAGTCCTTAGGTAAGCCTCATTCATGTTGTCCCTAAAAAAGGAGGAATGACCGTAGTATTAAACGATGACAACGAGTTGATACCATCTCGGACAGTAACAGGATGGCACGCGTGCATCGACTTTCGTAAATTAAATGACGTAACACGAAAAGATCATTTTCCACTCCCTTTTATCGATCAAATGCTGGAGCGATTATCTGGAAAGAAGTATTATTGTTTTCTTGATGGATTTTCAGGTTTCTTCTAAATCCCAATCGCACCAGAAGATCAAGAGAAGACAACCTTCTCCTACCCTTATGGGACTTTTGCCTACAGAAGGATGCCGTTTGGATTATGCAACGCTCTAACAACTTTTCAAAGATGCATGACGGTAATATTCCATGATATGGTAGAAGATTTTCATGGAAGTTTTTATGGACGATTTCTTGGTATTCGGTAGTTCCTTTGACCAATGCCTTAATAATTTAGATAAAATGCTCGGCAGATGTGAAGAAACTAACCTTGTGCTAAACTAGGAAAAATGCCATTTTATGGTAAACGAGGGTATTGTTTTGGGGCATAAAATATTCGGGAAAAAGGATCGAAGTTGACAAAGCTAAAATCAATGTAATTGCTAAATTGCCTTATCCCACAAACGTAAAGGGCGTTCGAAGTTTCTTGGGGCACGCTGGGTTTTACCGCAGATTCATAAAAGATTTTTCCATGATTTCCAAACCAATGACCCAGATTTTAATGAAAGATGCTAAGTTTGATTTTTCCGAAGATTGTAAAAAGGCATTTAATAAAGTAAAATAAAGATTGACCTCCGCACCTATCATAATATCTCCAGATTGGAATTTTCCTTTCGAGTTAATGTGCGACGCTAGTGATTATGCAGTAGGGGCAGTGTTAGGACAAAGAATAGAAGGGAAATTCAAACCTATCTATTATGCTAGCAAGACTCTAAACGATGCCCAAACACATTACACCACCACCAAAAAGGAACTTCTAGCAGTTGTCTTCTGCTTTGACAAATTCCGCTCTTATCTTATTTTATCAAAAACTATAGTGTACACTGATCATTATGCTTTAAAGAATTTGTTTAGCAAACAGGATACCAAACCACGACTTATCAGATGGGTCCTGCTTCTTTAAGGATTCAACATCAAGATAAAAGATAAAAAAGGAGCGGAAAACCTGGTTGCTGATCACCTATTAAGACTCAAAAATCCAAATATAGGGGAATTAGCCAAAGAAGAATTAAAGACAAATTTCCCAATGAGCATTTGACGATATTGAAAACCAAGCTAAATGACAAAGAGCCATGGTACACGGATTATGTTAACTACATTGTCGGAAAAGTGGTACCACCCGAATGGACACCGAAAAAGAAAAAACGGTTCTTCTCCCAAGTGAAGAATTATTTTTGGGACGAACCATACTCATTTAGATTATGTCTAGACAATGTAATGAGAAGGTGCGTCACTGGATGTGAAATCCTTGAAATTTTGGAACACTGTCATCCTGGTCCAACCGGAGGACATCACAATGCTTCAGTTACAGGAATAAAGGTTTACGAAGAAGGATTTTATTGGCCCATTATATTTAGAGATACTAAAGACTATGTAATGAAGTGCGGCGCATGTCAAAAATCGGGGAACATTTCATCACAAAACGAAATGCCTCAGAACAATATTCAAGTATGTGAGGTCTTTGACGTCTAGGGATTAGACTTTATGGGACCATTTCTTGTTTCAATGGGTAACAAATATATCCTAGTTACGGTAGACTACGTATCTAAATGGGTTGAAGCCCAGGCTCTACCTACAAACGATGCTCGTGTAGTGGTGAAATTCTTAAAAGGGTTATTTTCCAGATTCGGGGTTCCTAAAGCCTTAATCAGCGATAGGGGAACACATTTTTGCAACTCTTAACTTGAAAATGGTTTGCTTAGATACGGGGTAACTCATAGAATATCAACAGCCTACCACCCGCAGACTAATGGCCAAACGGAAGTCACCAATAGAGCTATCTATTTAACACTAGAACTAGGAAAGTAGAGGAGAACCTGCACACAAACTTTCTTGAAAACAAACCCAATGTTGTAGGGAGTGGACCAAAATGGCTCTTTGATATTGATTTACTAACAAACTCTATGAATTATGAGCCAGTTACTGCAGGAAATCAAATTAATAAGAATGCAAGTATCAAGGATAATGTTGATGTTGTACCTACTCAACAATATATTCTGCTACCATTATTTATGATAGTCCACAGAGCTCAAAGGATGCAGTTGCTCATGATGCTGGTAAAAAGACTAATGAAGAACCACCACATAAAGGTGAAAGAAATGGTCAAGAGAAAGAAAAAGGAGCTTCAAATAAAGAAAATGACCAGAATGTGAAATATTTTAGAGCTGAATTGGATAATTTGCTTGTTCAACAGAAGGAAGGTTATGATAATATCAATAATAGAGATAGTACTGTTAGTCCATCTGTTAGTACTGCTGGGTAAATTTTTACTAATGCTGATGATCTTCCTACTGATTCTCTCATACCTGATTTGGAAGATATCGGTATCTTTAGTGGTGCATATGATGAAGAAGATGTGGGTGCAAAGGTTGACCTTAACAACTTGGAAACCACCATGAATGTCAGTCCTATCCCCACCACCAGAATTCACAAGGATCATCCTAAAGATCAAATCATTGGAGACATAAATTCAGCTACTCAAAAAAGGAGGATGACTGAGTGCTATGCTGCTCACTAAAGGGTTGTTCGCATTATCTTGAGTGGAGATGAGAGTTCAGGTTAAGTCTCTATTCTGGAGAAGATAAATAAGTGAGTTGCTATGCTCTACGCGTCAAGAGTCTAATATAGAGTATCACTCAGGTGGTCAAAAGGGGTCACGATTACTGCAGAACATGCTATTGGTCAGTTACATCAAAAGCATGAGGGAACAAATATAAAGCTATATCGCGCGACATATAGAGATTAGCTATAGATAGAGATTGGGTGGAGGTGAGAGACTGGAGACCCTACAACCTTGGAGGGCATGAATAGCTTCGTGTGACGTGTGTATCGCCCGTTTAGGATAGATCGCACTGAGCTGGATGTGATGCGCAATGTCTTTGAGAATGTATGGAGTACGTGTCATGAGTATATTCTGTGTGTGAGAGGATGCGTGTTCGTGATATGCTTCGCGTTTTGAGATCTAGAGGTCGAGTTTGATCTTTCAAAAAGGCAAGAGGGCTATTGGAACTAAGCGGGTGTATAGAAACAAGAAAGATAAGAGAGGAATTATAGTTAGAAACAAAGCAAGACTGGTTGCACAAGGTTATACCCAAGAAGAAGGCATTGATTATGATGAGGCTTTTGCTCTTGTTGCTAGGATTGAAGCAATCAGGTTATTTTTGGCCTATGCATCATTTATGGGATTTATTGTATACTAAATGGATGTGAAGAGTGCCTTTTTATATGGTAGTATTGAAGAGGAGGTATATGTGTGCTAACCTCCTACTTTTGAAGATCCACAGTTCCCTGATAAGGTTTATAAGGTAGAAAAAGCTTTATATGGTCTACATCAAGCTCCTAGAGCCTGGTATGAGACATTGTCTACCTACCTATTAGAAAATGGATACATAAGAGGCACTATAGATAAAACTTTGTTCATCAAGAAGGACAGAGGTGATATCCTGTTAGTACGGTGTTGTTGCTGATAACCATCATTGGGTCTACAAAGAAGCTCTTTATGTATTTAAATTTGTGCCGATGTGCACACGTTATATCCAGAAGAGTTCTAATGGGTTAAAGCTACAAACATCGTTCTTCAAGGTCTTCCACCGGATGTGTATGCCATTGTGAATCATCACAAAGTTGCCAAAGAGATATGGGATAGAGTTAAGCTTCTTATGCAAGGCACGAAATTGTCATTACAAGAAAAGGAATGTAAATTGTATGACGAGTTTGATAAGTTTTCATTTGTGAAGGGTGAAACACTGTATCAGTACTACTGGAGATTTGCTCAACTAATCAATAACATGAATGTTATCAATATGTCAATGAGACCAGTCCAAGTGAATACAAAGTTTCTGAACAGTCTACCACCAGAATGGAGCAAGTTTGTGACGGACGTGAAGTTGGCTAGAGATTTGCATACTACAAACTATGATCAATTGTACTCATATCTCGAACAACATGAGGCACATGCAAATGAAACTCGCTTGATGCGTGAACGATACCAAGATCCTCTTGCATTTGTTGCTAACTACAATCAATCACCGTCTCAACTTAACAACTATCACTCTCAATACAATTCCACACAGTTTCCTCAACAAACAAATACCATGATTCCACAAGTTCACTCTCCTCAATCATACTCACCAATGTATCCACCACCTCATCTATCACAACCACAAATCAGTCATTCATCCGTTCCACCATCACAACAATACCAGTCTCATATGGATCATCAAACCTCATCTGTTCCACCAATTGCTTACAACTCACCTCAATCTTCAACACAACCAATGACTGAGTTCCCTCAAATGGACTCAGGTCTTGCTGTTCCTGTGTTTAATCAAGGAGATGATCCAATTGCCTGTCTCAATAAGGCAATGGCTTTCCTGACAGCTGTAGCTTCTTCAAGGTTCCCTTCAACCAACAATCAACTTAGAACTTCCTCTAATCCGAGAAACCAGGCCACCATTCAAGACGGCAGGGTTACTGTGCAACAAGTTCAAGGGAGGCAAGGACAAAGTTATGTTGGTACTAGCTATAAGGGTAATGCTACTAGTTCTGGGGGAAATAATGCAGGAGGGCAGACAAGGGTGGTTAAATGTTATAATTGTCAAGGTGAAGGTCACATGGCTAGGCAATGCACTCAGCCAAAGAGGCCTAGGAACGCTGCATGGTTTAAGGAAAAGGCAATGTTGGCTGAAGCACAGGAATCCGGTCAAATTTTAGATGAAGAGCAACTAGCATTTCTTGCAGATCCAGGCATTCCAGACGGTCAAGCTGCTCAGACAACCATTCCAAACACTGCTGCTTTCCAGACTGAGGATCTTGATGCTTATGATTCTGACTGTGATGATGTCTCTAATGCAAAGGCGGTTCTGATGGCTAATCTTTCCAACTATGGTTCAGACGTTATCTCAGAGGTACCTTATTTTGAATGTCACACCCCGTTACTGGCGGAAACACAGGAATGCGATGATACCGTTCATGGCACAAGATACAAGATCATACACTTTACAATTTACAATAATGAAACTTGGGTTTACATGAATCTTTACAAGTTAAGACTTGACAAAATTAAATAATAAAAACCCATCTCGACCCAGTTCCCTTGGGTTACATCTTTTCTCTTCTAATACTATTCATATACCTTTGATTTGACACACCTGAAAATGATACTCGAAAACGTCAACAATAATGTTGGTGAGCTCGTAGGTTTGACCTTAAACCCAAAAGCTATGCCAATATTTCAACCAGTGGACAATAGTGCTATATGACAGTGAATATATGCAAACAACCTTAGCATCACCACTAATCAATAACCATATGTCACTTACGCACCTAAAGGGCCTACCAGCTAGAGCACTAAAATTAAGGCAGGACCACACACAAACTAGGGTAGGCGTACCCATCCGCTCCAAACAATCATGCAACACATAATATTCCCATAGCAGTCATAAACACATATCTTGTCCCAAAAACAAAACCACATTTCGCATAATTCAATTCAAAATAGTTCAAAACACATTTGAGTATCATTTTCCACCACCAAAAAACAGTAAAAATAGGGCTACGAGAACTCACCTCAATCAGCAATCAAAAGCAACCGCACAATCTCAAATAAGGCAAAGCACAAACAATCTCTACGCAAGCGCACAACGGTACCCGACAACGACCTAATATATACTCACTTTATTAATACTCGTACAAAATTATCTTATTGTACAAGTGTTCGTCTTTACTCACCCAAATTCCTCATTTTTATCCCAAAATCCCATTTCAACTTCATATCATTCCAAACTCGTTATCTCATAACGTTAACTTATTACAAAAACCGTCATCTCATTACCAAAACCTTATCCCATTATCAAAACTTTATCTCATATTATGGTTGTGTGGTAATTACGCAAAAACGACTCAAAACACTTGGGCAAAGTGCGACATCAATACAATATAGCTCAAACACCTCAAATCGTTGAACGATACAATCGACCAAAATACTCCGCGGAAATCTGACGAAAAGAAATGAGCAAGAGCTCGAAAGCCAAAGATAAATAATCCACATTTCCGTAATCGATACAATATATATATTTATGTCTTTAGATATATAATATATATATATATATATATATATATATATATTCAATAATAATAATATTTTATTATTTTTTTTGTCTTATTATCGGGCTAACGGGGTATTTACAACGTCTCGTTATTTTAATATGTCCATGACCCATAGCTTTTACCTCGACACTTAATCTTCCATAAGAATCATCCTTTATTTCCTCAAATCAAATCGACACAACGATTATAAATATTAAATATTTAAAAAAAGGTTCCGAAGAAAATATATCTTTATCTTGCATTAAATTTTCAAGTAAAATGACTATTTATAAATAAAATCTTTGAAAATTTACCCTTTTTAAGAAAAGTTTCTAAGTATAAATTTCTTTTGAAAATTCGGCATGAACCGTACGTCTATATGACTTTTTCCAAGGTTGTAAACCTTATTCCCAAACACTTTTCACAAACCCAACATTTTTCGACAAACACAATATCAATACCTTCAACACGTTTTATCCAACCGTAACAAAATAATCCTTTTACATTCAACAAGTCCAACAAAATCCCCTTTAGTCCAAACCAAATCCTTTAGTCCATTTACAAGTCCACTATTTCATTTTCTTGTTATTGGGCCTTATGGCCCATTATGGTCTTTAAGTAATTAGCCTGATAGCAAAACTTAGTCCATACCTCTTTACATAAGTCCAAAATATAAATCAAAACTCAATGGACCTTAAGCCCATTAAGCCGTAACAAATATAAGTCAAAATCCCATATCCGTGGCTCATTAAGCCGAAACAATAAGCTATAAGCTCATACTATTATATATTTATAAGTCGAAACCCAAATAAGCCATAAGCTTTTAATATAAGCCGAAACCAAATAAGCCATAAGCTTTTAATGTAAGCCGAAACCAAATAAGCCATAAGCTTATTACATGAGCCGAAAACCAAATAAGCCATAAGCTTATAATATAAGCCGAAAACATAAGCTCAAAAATAAGCTGAAAACATAAGCTCAAAAATAAGTCAAAACCAAATAACCAAATCCAATAACCAAGTCCAATAACCAAAACCAACTCCAATATCTAAATCCAATATCCAAATCCAATAACCAATAATCAAAACCAAGTGGGCCGAGCCCACCTTGGCGTCGGACCAAACAACCAAACGGACCCTTATTGGGCCAAGCCCACACCGAAAACAAATAAACCCAAATAAGCTATAACCTAGCTTATTGAATAAGCAAAACTTCTAAAAAGCCCTTTTTAAGCACTTTTATAAAATATAAAATTACCACAACAACCATTTTATTTAAACTTAAAAATTCTTTCTTTTCTTTCTTTATAAGCCGACAAACAAACACCCCCTTTATTCACATTTTCATTTCCAAGATTCGATTTTCACGACGATCAACTTGTACAACTAGTGTTTTAACACCATAATAGCCATAAAAGTACAACTTTTAACAAAGTTTAGAAAACTTACAAGTTTGGATGACCTTGGTTTGGTTTTGACGCGAAAGGAATGAACTCGTACACCTTTTATATAACCTGCGTCTACTAACTATCAACCCACTATCTATACTCAACCCGTGTTCTTGGAAATATTTTCAAAATCTTTGTTTTCTTGCCCCCTTTGTGGTTCATCCGAATGTAGAGAGAAAAAGAGAGATATAATTTTTTTTGTTATTTTGAAAATGAGAGAATGAATGAAATGGTTGAGTTAATGGTGGTTATAAGAGTACTGTAAGACATGCTAGTTTAAAAATAGCCATACCGTCTCCTCTTTGCTTCCCTTGACCGAATGGATCCTAGGGAGGGTCTCGGGTCTTCCTTTTTGTGTCGGGATCACTTAAAAACTCAATTTTCATCTATTAAAACGTCAACTGAACTTAGTTATCATTTTCATTGCGTTTAAAATTATTTTTCCATAAACCTAGGTTATTCACATGACACCTATCACATTAAATTGCTATAAAAATCCATTTTGAGCCGTTGCCGGCCGATTCTGGACCGAAAACATAAATTTTTGACACAACTCAACCGAACCTTGCTCATCTATTTAAAAACAATTCAAATCACAAAATATGGTTTGACAACTTATTTTCAACCAAAATTTCACCTTTTTACGACCGTTACAGTCTTTTACCGAATTTCACGAAAACAACCGTTTTTCTGATAACTTTCAAATCTTACACTCACGATTTACGTTTTAAACCAACGTTACTTTATCATTGTGAATTTATTAAATAAATAAACTCATTAACACCTCCCCAAATTTATTAAGTCTTCACACTTGAATAAACTGTCATGCCGGTACGCGCTGCGTGACGATTTTTCGCTAAACAGGAGAAAACTTCCCAGAAAGCACAGAAAACCTCAAAACCACTCTAAAACAGACAAATGAATCAAAAGCGATTTATATACGAACTCAGAACTCCATCAAACTCTCGGTTATATCGAAACTATTTTTACGCAAAAATGGTCAACGAAAGTCAACTTTTCAGCTTTCATCAGGAAAACTAACAAGATCAAAAGACTTCCAAATGTGAAACCATAATATTTTATAATACTTAACCCTGAGCAAATTACCAGTTATCACAGTCTCACCCCCTTAAAGGAATTTCACCCCAAAATTCAACACAAATTATCAACTCACAATACTGACAGGAAATCCCATTCCTCAAAGAATCACATCAATCACTAGGATTTAGTCTTTTCAAGCGAGGTTTCTTACGATTACTCTAAAGACTAAGTCTTTCCACAGTCCAAATCCTACACTTTCTCATGGTCATTCTATATCCGATCACAAAATTACGATAGCCTCTCATACTATCTCTTAGATTCAAAATTTCTCATACTTTGGTCACACTGTCTCAGTCGGGTGTGAGGATACGATCCAGTCCTCGACGTGATGACTAATCTATCAAAATTGGCATTGCCAAACTTTTTGGTTATTCAACCAACGGGACTAACCCTACAGGGTATACGTCCTACACAATACGACTCACACTCTACTTTACCAACACTTACTCACTCAAAATCCCCAAGTAAACCTTACTTGGTCAAACAATCCCGACTCTATCTTTCTAGGAAGGCCATTTCATAGTCTAAACCTCATCATTATTCGCCTTAAATGTTTCCAAATTAATCCTACTTCACGAGTGTCTTAAATCTCACATCACTTAGGTAGGTCAAGATACCTCTCAAAAGCTTACACAATAACAAGTATAATCAGGTTTCCCAATTGATCATCACAACTCTTTTCAATACTCTATGTGACCATTCACAGTCTATCACTTTCCTATTAGATCTCCTAACAAGATGGTAAAATCGATCAGTTCGAATACATTTCAAGCTTACAGAGCATACTAACTACATTGAACGTCAATCCTAATAAGGAAATGGGTATCCGCTCTATCACGAGCGACCAATTGCAAAGAACTTACACACGGGAAAATATGCTCTCTCAAGCTAGTCACAAAATAACACAAGAATAACTACTATCCAAAAATATCGAACAAAATTTCCTTCACTATCACGTATCAATTTCAATACAATCACCTAACGACAAGAAAGGATTTGTCATAACTACCAATACAAAAGAACTTTTCTAATAATAATATCGACACTAATCGATGCCACCCGGTTTAGTGATATACACAAACTACTAATCTAAACCTTTTATATCCTACACATCTCCTCTAGGCTCCTGCCCTCTCCTTATACTGTCAACAATCTCAGCCAACTCTAACCGCGTACGTCTCTCCTCAACAAGCTATAACTGCAACTCTCGGTTCTCTCCCTGCGTATCACTGATGGCATGCCACAGAGCTACTCTCTGTGCATCCATCTGATCTGCCCATGATTCCAGGGCTAACACTGGTCTCCATAATGCTCCAAAAGTCAATGCGACCCTCTCCTCTCATGCTCTAAACTCCTAAACCGATACCTCTGGGAGAAAATCTCATCCCTAACCGCCCCCGACCTAGTAAATAACTCTCCTATGTCCCTATCATACCTCTCAAATAAAGCGGGCGATAGCTCCTCCAATCGTAACGCATGATCACGAATCAATCCCCCTGCATCTTGACTTGAGCTCCCAGCTCAGTCAAAAATCCCTTAGTCTTAGCCGTACTGGGTGTAGCCATAGGAGATGGTATAGTTAGCGGTATCATGGGTGATGAAATAGGTGAAGGAACAATAGAAGGTGATGGAGAAATGGGAAGTGAACCAGACGTCCACTCGGGTGAGGGTGGTGTCTGAACAGGTGGTGCTAGTGGTGGGTAAGCAGGAACATCAATATAAACCATACCGTCCTCCGGGTCTGTCCATGTGGTGAGTGTGGGCTGTCTAGATGCCGACACCCTTTCTGGTCTCTCAGACTTTGGTGCAGATCCAGAACCCTGTCCTACCTCAAACGTACTATATACATGATCCTCCTCTAACGCTAACTCTCGGCGCCTCAACGCTCCATACCCAAGTCCTAAAGGCGCGCTCACAGTTGTCCCTATAACTGGAACTACCTGCTGCTGACCCTCAGGTACAGCCTCCTCCTCCTCTCCTAAACCGAGTCCATCACTCTCTACAATATGACCCTCGTCATCTAAACCACGACTCTTATTATCCAAACCACAACTCTCAACTCCCATATTGGGGCCCTCATCCCCCGTAGCAAGACCCTCGTCCCCTGCAGCAGGATCCTCATCCTCTGCAGTAGGACCCTCTTCCTCTGCGTCCTCGCTCACACTGTCAGAATCTAAACAATCCTCTATCTCCTCATCCTCCTCATCATCATCCTCCTCATCATCCTCTATTAACTCAAACGTACCCCGATAACGCTTCCGTGAAGGAAGGTCTGGCGGTGACAAAGACGGCAAACTCTCGTGAGAGGACCTAAACCTCTTACAGAACGCGGACTCAGACATAGCTACCACCTCTGCCATACTGGCAGAGAGACCCAGTGACATCGCAGGTGGAACACGCACAGCCATACGTGCGGTCCTGCGGAGAATGGAAACCAAAGTGGATGAAGTACTCTTAGGTAGTGATGTGGGTGGTGCTACAGTGAAGGGTGACTTAGGTGTCCTAGTCTCAATAGGGTCCTCGAAAGGCTCAGACTCAGTGTCCGTCCCATCCAAATAAGCCTGCCTAACAACCTCATACGGATCCTCAGGAAGTGGTACGGGCACTCGGGAGCTTTGAGCTTTGTCAGCCTGGGTGGAATCTCTGGGTCAACAAACACTCTGGGGTATACATCCCTGAGATAACACGATAAAAAGGGTATAAGTAGATATTATTCCAAATTATCAGCATCATTATGCTTACCATATACAAATCATTATAGAGTTTGAAATTAGACGTTCGTAACCTGTATAATATAACATATATACCTTATATAATATATAGATATTATATATATATATATATAATATATATATATATATTCGTAACCGTATATATACATATACATATATCCTTATATATATATATTAAATATATCGGGAAGAATATGAACACTGAATAAACACCGACCAGGTTCGATACCGAATAGGCACAACTGGCCAACACATAAAACACATAATCCACAAAAGCATATTCTCAATTCACGTCGCTATTTGCGACTATCCACTAAAATTCTCAAGGCAACACGCACTACACTAAGGCAAGCATGGCCAACATCCATCAATCAATCAATCATCGCTACCCGCGACAATTTTATTTACACTCTCAAGGCATCGCACACTACTACTACTAAGGCACCATGGCAATCCTAAAATCAACATGATCTCAATCTCAACACTCGCGAGTGTTCTCATCACTTTACATCCTATCTTTTTCAGATGGTCACTGATGTTGTTCGTTGTTACACGCGTTTATCAAATAAAACCCTCAGATATATAATATATATCTATAGAAAATACATATACGTATACGCAGGCTAAGTATCATACAAATTATTCTTAGGAAAGAATAAAAAGTAATCAACACGGGTATCGTTTCCTCGGCGAGAGGTGAATGGAAATCTACGTTCAAGTTGTAAATCGAGCTTGATTGTCATAAAAGGTTTTGGTTTTGGTTTTTTAAAACTATTTTTATACTAAAAATTAAACTAATATTAATTCTAAGATTTAAAACTACAAGATTATACTAAAATTGATCTAAAAGATATAAATGACAAATATTAAGTGACGCGAAATGTTCCTTAAGTGCGAGCTTAAGTTTAATGAATTAAAATCCTTAGAAAACAAGTTTCAAGAAATTAAATGACAAGCTTTAAGTAAAATGCTTTTTTAATTAAATAACAAGTATTTTAAATTGAATGAAGAAATGACAGGTATGTTAATTGTCATTACTTAATTTTTTTAAACCTTTTTAAAATCCGCACTTATTCAAAATCACTAATCACTTAGCAAACAAAGTTTTTTACTCACATACTCCTAACGAAATTTGATTTAACAAACATAGCATTTGACGAATAAAAATTAAATCTACATAAGCATGACAAAAATCAAATACGGCAATCTTATTATGGAACGATAAAATAAAACTATTCTAAGTATTGAAAATAGATTAGAAAATAGAACCCGAACTGAAGAGCCGCAAATAAACGATACCTCCCGATTTATTTAGCTAAAACAAATAATCAAATTCGGTCTAGCTAAATAAACCCTTAAGATCCGAGCAAGTGACGTTGGACCGGTACCAAAACAAAACATAGAACAAAACTGTTGACTAAAACAATAAAAATTACAATTGTAATTTTTTTACTAAATCTGCTACTAGTAAACACTAGGCCCAAACGAAATCAACCAATTGCAAATCCAATCTAACTATTAACTTTAGAAACACTAATGGCCAATTGCAATTTTTTACTAAACGTGGCCCAATTGATTTTCGAGGCCCAAAATGAAAAATTCTACAAACCAGACACATGTAATTGAACATGAGTAACGAGTTTTGTCACACAATAAGCTTAACAACCTTATCTCACTAAACCAAGACTTATTTTCATAATAAGCTAAACTGAATAAGCTGGAACAACCTCAATTCATACGAAAAACTTAATCGATTAAGCACTTGATATAACAATTAGGATTCAAACGAAAATGTGACAAAATAAACCGAATAAGCTCTAGCAATTTAAAAATGAGACAAACATCATATAAGCTCAAATTAAGCAAACGAGAAGCACTTATAAGCACATGAAAGTAGCAACAAGGAATAAAAACGAGCTAAAAGCATCTAACAACTTAAATCTCAAAACTATTTAGCAAATAAGCTCACAAAAATTTAACTAAACAACTTAAGCTTAATTGAATTCTAATAAACTAATTAGAAGCTCTTTAAATCAGTAAAGATGAGCTTCTACACAAAAACATTTTATCATTTATGCACATCATAAGCTAAATCTTAGCTTATTTTAACTTATTATATTAAAAAGTCTTAAAAACTTTTAAGATTAAATCGAAGAAGCTTTTAAGAGCTTATAGGAGATGATCTTAAAGCTTTTAAAGAGTTTTGAAATTAATATGCTAAGGAGATAAGCTCACAGAACTGGCTTATTTAATAAGCTAACAAACGAATAGTAAAAAAAACAAATAAGCTAAAATAATAAGCAACCACGAATTACCATAAGCTCAAACCATTTTCGTTACAAAATCTCAATAAGCTGTAGAATTAAACATGATACAATAAGCCAGAAATTTGAAATAAGCTGGATACAAAAGGAATAAGCTAAAAAGCTAAAATAAGCTACACTACTAAAACTAAAAAGATGGAAAAAAATAAAGTAAAAAAGTGTTATAAATGAAGGGGTAGCGTCTTGTATTAATAGGGCCAAGAAGGGTTGTTTTGTAAATTTCTTCCTCATCATTGGGAAATTAGGAGCCAATCATTGCCCTCTAATCATTGTCACACCGATCGGGTACCATGTAAAGGAAATCCTGCCGGTACTTAACTGCCACGTGGCATTCCATTTAGCTTCATATGAACGCATCTCTTATCGTCTGTTGATTCTTTCCCTTATTCTGAAATGCAATTTTGAGAGTTTAACAAATTTGTAATGCCACATGGTTGCTTTCTACTCGCCCCTTCCATCCATAGTGGGATCTCACGTGATGCTTTAACATTTATTTACAAGGCACATGATGATGACATAGTCACATGTCATCAACTTCAATTCATTTCATTTTGTACACATGCAGCAAATGTGATATAATCCTTTCCTGCCACGTGTAGCTGTCTGATTTGTCCATTCCAAATTTTAATGCTTAGCACATGATGACATTGGAATTATTTACCATGCACATAACCATAACGTCATAGCCAACATACTCATCAGATTTTTCTTTCATTTTGGACTCTTTGTTGGGCTTAATAATGGGCTTTTGGAATAGTGGCTGGCCCGACCCATAAAATGGGTTATGGGCTGGTCCAATAAAATCTAAGGGCATCGTTGGTCTCGATATTTCGTGCTCTTTTCAATGGCATGCTCAGGGACTTTTCATGACTTCATCTTAGCTTTGAGTAAAATTAAACTTGACTAAATTGAGTCCGATAATTCCTGTTTTTGCATCGTTTTCAGTCCTTTTACCTGCAAGACATAAAAATACCAAACAAACATATTTGCAATATAATTAAGCATATTTTAGCATTTTTAGTCCGATTTATAGTGTTTTACGGGTTATAAATGATGTGTGTTTTAGCACACATTAAATTCCCCCACACTAAACCATTGCTGGTCCCACACGCAATGTAAATAAAACAATACCCGAAAATAAATAATTTTATCCCCTTTTAACTTATAACCCCTCACAATCAAACAAGAACAGGAAAGGTCCATTAAAAGGTTCAAAAATCATTTAATTTCGCAAGTACCCACGTTTTACCCATTTTTTTTGAATGTTTTTTTTATGATTTTCATAATTTCCAACTTACAACTTATTCATGTGTGACATAATGTAATGCTTTCATTATTCATTGATAACTTTTAGGATCACGGAACAAAAAGCACAAAAAGCACAAAAAGTGTCAAAATGATAAATTTATCGTCCCTGATTTTCACCTATCAAGCCCAAGCTTAAAAAACAAGATCATTGTAGAAATACAAGTTATGATGCTAACACTACTCATAAAACGCTAAATTGTGTACTTACTTTTCCTCCCTTATTCCTAATTTTGTATCTTAAGATTTTATTTAAGTCATATACCCGAAGGCTCTTTAAGACTTGATTTCGATACTTATTAATTCTAAAAATAAAGCGTAACGGTTAAAAATGCAATAATTAGCTCCTAGCCCTTTTCAAAAGATACCAATGTCATCAAGATTAAAGTCCACATCGAGGCGACTAAAATTTGGCTTTTATTAGGTTACCTTAACATCGGCACCATTCTTGTCATATACCTAAGGCTCTTTAAGGAAATAAATAGAACAATCTTATTTGCACACCATATACCTAAGGCTCTTTAATGTACAAACAAGACAAAAATTAAGAACAATATCCATTCCATTATACCCTAAGGCTCTTTAGGAATGAATAAGCCTATAGTTTCATTATTAAAATTCTACTTACCCCATATACCATAGGCTTTTAAGGGAAGCAAAATATTATTTATGTGAAACATATAGTATGCCAAATAAGTATTCCTGATGTGTAATCATCTTAATCTTAAAGGAACTAAAGAAAAACTTCTATTAACTAAATATTAAACCAAAAAAACCGCACACTCTTGTTTTATTAAACAATTATTTATATAAAGGTTAAGAAGCTAATGGATGAGAAAAAAGCAACAAATTAAACTATGAGTTTAAGAAATCCAACTATTCATATGTTTAGCATCAACTTATACTCTACTCTATCATCTCTTGTTCTTCAACAATTTAAAGATTTCTTAATAAAGAAACTCGTGAATACTTAGGCCTAATGAATTAGGATCGGACACTTTGACATAGTCAGATAGACTGGCAACAATCTCAACTATAATAAATCGTCTTCGCTATTTAAATCAATTATGGGAAAGTGCAAAGTCTTGACCTTTTCAACAAAGACTAGCGTTTTTTAGTCCTTGTATAAAAGAATTAAGCAAAAATCAATCTATTTTCAGTTAAGGAGAAAAGATAAGATATATAAACCGGCGGGTCAAAATTTATTTTTCGTTCTAACCAACGGAAAACTACATTTATGTCAACTATTTCTATTTTATTCAACTATATATATATTATATATATATATTTATATATATATATATTTTTATATTATATATATATATATATTATGTGAACAATAAACTAGATATTAAGACTTAAAAATTTAAAATTTTTGTGGGAAATAGGGGTACGTGAGGGACACAACAAGGTACAAGTAAGATCACATTTCGATAGAAATCCCCCCACACTTAGAATGGAACATTTGCCTCAATGTTTAAAAATGTTGGGTTTTACCCCTACACTTTAGGAATGAAAAAGGCAAATGCAAAAAATTGCAAGTGTAAAAGGGAAAACACAATTAATATACATGATCAGGATTGAGGATTCCATAATAAGTAAAAGATCAAAGACCGGATGATTGGAGGATTGAAAACAAGCACGGATCTTCATGATCTTGAGGAATCCTGCAAGCAAAAACAATACACAAACCAAAGAAAGAAGCACGCCCCCACACTTAGGCTATAAAATAACACACTATCTTATTAATCAAGAAAATATAAAGAAATAAAAGACACGGGTTGCCTCCCGAGAAGCGCTTATTTTTGTTCACCGAGTCTTGAGCCTGACTCGATCCCCCACACTTGAGCGGGTCAAGGGGGGTAGAAATGAAGATACGAAACATCCAAGAGAGGGATGTCCCCTCCAGAAATCATCATCAGGGTTTTATAAAAATTTAAAGTGATTTCGCCCCGATGAGATAAGAGAGGAGAAATGAGAATACCAGGATTGAACACTTTGTCCTCGTTTTCGGACGAAAACGGAAGTAAAAGGTCAAACATTGGACAAAGGGTGGGTTGGATGGGTATAAGATTAGGCATAAGAACATCGTGTTCAGAAATACACTTCACCACTTTGGTAGTCACAACACCCGTATCGGGCTCAAAATCAAAGCAAAACTTAACATCCGGTGGTTCCGGAGGAGGACGAGGAGGTGACGGATCATTAAAATGATCAAGGTTAGATGACTCATTTTTGGGAAGGGAAAGGGAATCAATATTAAGCAATTATTCAAGAAAACGAATATCCCCATCCGATTCATAATCGTCATCCTTAATGCCCGGTGGCATCGAGTCATCGGAAGCAAGAAATAAATCGATATCCTCCATAAGAGAGTTACTATCCTCAACGAGGATAGGAGATGGAAAGAGAGACTCAAGAATCGTATCAGCAATTTCCAAATTAAGTTCTTCCGGCGGTCTTGGAGATGAATTATCATACAACAAATTCTCAACAAGACGGATTTCTTCCTCTAGATCAAAGTCGGCTGTCTCAATTCCCGATGGAGTTGGATTGATATAAGCGAGTTCACCGGAGAACTCCTCGAGAAGATAATCAATCTTAGGTGAAGAATCAATCAAAGTATCTCAATTAAGCAAAGATTCGATAAGATTAGACTTGGCATTAAAGGAATCCAGATCTGTCTTGGTAGAAATGATTTCTTTG